>ML780655.1:5591-43153 GCA_009831015.1 Picea engelmannii | reverse complement strand
TAGAGTGGAGTTAGTCCTGTCTTTTCCATCAACAATTATTTTTCTACATGTATGTCTACAATTGTTTATCAAAATTCTCATTCTCTTCTTGTAATATTTTCTAGAAATCTTCCCACCAACATTCTTGAAAGAATTTTCCATTTTTTGTATGAAAATGTCAACACTTCTTGGATCTTGGTCTGCAAAATTTGATTTGCAAATATCCAAATGAGAGCTACATCTTGTACCCAACTCTGTGGCCCACCTTGCACCATGTTGGTCAATGATATCACCATCTTTTGTTACCATATTCCTTCAAATCTTCCAACTATTTGGGAGTTAGAGTGGAGTTAGTCATCTCTTTTCCATCAACAATTATTTTTCTACATGCATGTCTAGAATTGTTCATCAAAATTCTCATCTCTTCTTGTAATATTTTCTAGAAATATTCCTATCAACATTCTCAAAATAATTTTCCACTTTTTGTATGAAAATATCAACACTTCTTGGATCTTGGTTTGTAAAATTTGATTTGCAAAGATCCAAATGAGAGCTACATCTTGTACCCAACTCTGTGACCCACCTTGCACCATGTTGGTCAATGGGATCACCATATTTCGATACCTCAACCATGAAAGCCTCCTTCCCTTCTAATTTTATTTCTTTGTCTTTCATTTATGTACACCTATACCACTTTTGATTCAATCTTTGTGTTTTAACAATAGCTAATACATCTCTAGAAATAAAAATATTGGGTGATCCTATTGCATCAAAATCTATAGATGCAACAAATGTATTTCGAGGCACATTTATTGGAAAAGATGTAACCAATGTATGTTTACTTGCATTGGGATAAATTGATTTCTCCTTAGCTACAAAATCTATGGCACTAGGTAGCTCATTGGTCACCATAGATGTTCCTTCAAACATTTCCTTTAATTTTGAATAAAGAAACTACAAACTTGTTTTTCCTTTTTCCTCATGTTTAACAAGAATCTCTTGTAGATAATGTGATATATCAAGTTTATCATGATCAAAAGTATCATCTTCATGAGCTACATGTGTTGAATCACTAATATGTTGGCTTCTATGAATTTGAAGCAATATGTCTTTACTTGCCCTTTGTTTTTTCTTAGCTTTTTCTTTGCAATCTAGTTCTTCCCCATAAAAATAAATCATATTGTATTAGTATCAAAAGCATGTGTGGCCTACATCATTAAACAAATTATATACTAATTTCATGAAATATGGCTAGAAGTGAAAAGGTAAGTGGATTAACTACTTACCTATTTGTTAAACCAAGAGATGATAACTAGTCAACATTTTTTTTCCTATGTTATTTATGGATGTAATGAACCTCTTGCTTCTCTTCCAAGCCTGCAATCAAACACATAGTAATTTTACTTGCCATAATACCAACATCAAGGAAAACACAAGAGTGGCCCATAAGCTTCATTTCACTTTTTCATTGTATTCCAGGGAGACCTTTTCCATTTGTTAAATCGTACCATCGTATTTACATGGGTAGAAGATGCAACGTTTATAAGTGATTGGCTCATGAAACATGCCATTCCACACCCATTACATTTCAAAAATGGCTTGGAAATGGAAGACAGTTTCAAATGAGGCTGCTTTGCCAAAATACTTAAAAAACAACCATCCAAGAGACGATGTGCAGTGATGCTTACATGTTTGGAGATGGAAAATATGGCTTGATTGCAACATTGAATCTAACACACACCATTTAGAAAAATGTAAGGAATGGAACATAAAATTTCTTGCATATCCTTTGTTCCGAGGAGCTTATGGAATTGGGCTTCAAGTCATCATGTTGGAGGGGTTCCTATTGAAAAAGCATCTCTGGTATCTACAATTTATTCAAGGTCTACTTAAATTGCTTGGCTTCCAACATTACATCAAACAATCTTAATATAGAAATTGTCCCCAACTAGGCTAGGCTAGAATATTATGTTTATTATCCATAATTTGTTGTTTCTTTGTGTAAATTTGTCAAACAATTTGCACTAATGTTATTGCTAACAGTTTTCTTATACAAGAATATTGTCAAACATAGTGCATGCATCCATTACACATAAAATATAGCAGATAACCATGACATCTTATTATGGTTTGAAAACCACAAATCACAACAATAGAAAGATCTATAATGAATATAATAAAAGATGCAAAATAATCCTAAACACACATTTCTAATGACTACAATGCAAGTACAATGTCCACTAACAGAAAACAATTCAAAAGAAAGCATGGGATGATGACGATAAATGATGTTAATTGCTTCAAGGCTCCCCAATCCCTACAATTCTCTGCTCTAGCATTGCCTCTCTACAAACAACCTTCCAATCCCTTTTATAACCCTCATGGATCCAATCCAAACAACCTGCTGTGAACCCCGATCGTGGAGGTCCTTGTGGGACGAAGTTGGACATCTAGAAAGACCTCGCAGGACACCATGTACTCAATCTACGGGGATGTCTTCAACCATGGTTTCTATGAAACCTTCCTGATACATGCACAATTATGGATCAGCCTCTTCCAGAAAACCTTCACTAACTTCCTATGCAAACCTCCAACTTAATATAAACCTCAAACTGAAGCTCCAATGGAAATTCTAGGTGGAATCCCCTCTTGGTTAACTAGGGCGGATATTGCACCAACGAAACTAAACTACAGTAGTGGAAGGGTTTTGCTAAACCCTAACAAAATAATGGATCCAAGAGCACTCCAAAATGAGAGATACAATCATAATTCCAAAGAGAAGGGTTGCCCCTCTATTTATCCTTCCTCCGGGCCTTCTAGATCTTTCCCCTTTTTGACCAAATCAAGCCCTCACTTTATTTTCCCTCCAATTTCATTTACTCATTTTTATTTAATGTCAATTTAGGATTTGTCATGCTTTTAACCTAGTGAAACCAAATAAACCTCCTTGACTCCCTTTTCCTTGCTGACTATAGCCTACGTGAGTTGTATAGGCTATTAAGTCATCCTCCATTATGATCAATTGAAAGGGGACATTACAATCCTCCCTTCCCAATATTGCTTGTCCTCAAGCAATTCCAAATCAGGGTGGTGTAATATTTTCTCTCCTTCCCAAGTAAAATCCTCCATTGGAAATACTCTCCATACGACCAAGTAATCTCGAATGACTATGCTTCTCAACCTCCACTCCTTGAAATCAACAATCCTCTCGAGAACTAGAATCAAATGCCCTTCCTCATATAGTGGAGGAATATTTACCGAAGAAGTGACCTGCTTTCCTAATTCTTTCTTGAGGCATGATACATGGAAGGTGTTGTGGATCCTGCTACCCTCTAGTAGCTCTAGCTCATATGCTACCTCCCCAACTCTCCTGATCACTCTGCATGGTCCATAAAACTGAGGCTTCAACTTCTCTACACCACTCTTCTTCAACGATGATTGTTTGTAAGGTTGCAACTTGAGAAATACTAGGTCCCCAACCTCAAAGTTGTGTTCTACCCTATGCCTATATGCATACATATTCTGTTGATTATGAGAAGCTTGCAAATTATCCTTCAAGACTCTCAAGATGTCCTGGCTTTCCTGCAACCAATATTTGGCCTTGGGAGCTCTTCTCTCCCTAAATTCCAAATGCACAAAATATGGGGCATAATGGCCATAAAATTCCCTAAATGGGCTCATCTTGATGGACATGTGATGAGTGGTATTGTAACAATGATCCCTGAGATGCAACCACTTTATCCATGCCCATTGCTACCTTGACACATAGCTCCTTAGGCACCCCTCAATCCATTTTTTCACTATCTCAATCTTCCCATCTATCTGGGGGTGATAGCTAGTACAAGGTGTCAACTCTGTCCTGTATAACCTAAACAAATCCTGCTAAAATGAAATGATAAACCTACTATCCTGGTCACTGAATATGTTCCTCGGAAGACCATGTAGTCTGAACACCTCCCCGAAGAATATATCCACTACCTGAGATGCGTTGTATTTTGAAGGAATGACAAAGAAGCACACATATTTAGTCAATATGTCCACTACCACATAGATATAATCCCTTCCTTGTACCTTTGGCAAACCTGTAATGAAGTCCATGGAAATGATGTCCCACTTCTTCTTTGGAATCGACAATGACTGAAGCAGTCCCACATGATGTGTAAACTTTGAATTTTTTTGTTGGAAAGTCATGCACTCCCTCACATGAAAAAGTACATCCTCCTTGAGACCCTTCCAAGAGAATCTATCCCTCACTTGCCTGTAGGTCTTCAGATACCCCTGGTGCCTCGTTAGTGGTGCATCATGTACTTTCCTCAAAATATTATCCTTCAGTGTGGACACATGGATAAGATATATCATGTCTTTGTAGTAGATGATTTCATCCACTACCCTGTACCTATCATCCCAAATACTTCCCTCCATAAGCTCACAAGAGAAGGTATTATTGGAGTATTCCACTAAAAGAATGGACTTCCAGTCTGCTGAGATCTATGTCATGGAGAAGGATACATGTATTCTCGATAGGGTGTCAAAAACTATGTTCTTCTTCCCATTTACATACTCAATGTTGAAACCATATGCCTTCACCTTACTCACCCATTTATCTTTCCTTTCATTCAAGTCTCGTTGCTCCAATAAATACCTCAAGATATTGTGGTCATTCCTAACCACAAAATGTCCTCCCACTAGGTATTTTCTGAACTTGGCCAGTGCATGAAAGATGATCAACATCTCCTTATAATAGATCGAATAGAGACTTTCTATATCCCTTAGCTTATTTCTCTCGAAAGCTATCATGTGTCTATTCTGCATCAATAACCAACCTATCCCCTCACCAAATGAATCACACTCCAGGACAAAAGGTTGTGTGAAATCTGTAAGTGTTAGCACTAGGAAAGTGCTCATCACCTTCTTCATTTTTTCGAATGCTACCTCTGCATCCTCTGACCATTAGAACACCCCTTTCTTGGTGAGGTTTGTTAATGGCACAACCAATTGTGAAAATCCTTTCACAAAGTGCCTATATAGCTGCATATCCCAAAGAATCCTCGCATCACTATGAGTGATCTGGGGGTGGGCCAATCTAGGATCATTTGGATCTTCTCCTGATGCACCTTTACTCCTTCAACACCAATCACATGCCCCCGATCGAGGATTTTTGTCAATACAAACTCGCACTTTTCCTCCTTTGAAAAAAGTGATCGATCCTCCATAATGGTGAGAATCTTGTCTACATGCTTTAGATGTTCCTCCCAAGTCCTATTGTAGATCAAAATATCATCAAAGAACACCAGTAAGAATTTCCTCAACTGATTGTTGAAGATGTGGTTCATACATGACTGGAAGGTAGAAGGTGTGTTAGTCAACCCAAAGGGAAGGACTAGAAACTCGCAGTTCCCATAGTGACATCTGAAATACATTTTATGGATGTCCTCCTCCCTAACCCGAATCTTATGATACCCCGATCGAACATCAACCTTCAAGAAATAAACTACCCTATGCAACTCATCTATCAACTCGTCAATATTGGGTATCAGGTACCTACTCTTGATGGTCTTGTTCTTCAGTGCCATGTAGTCAATCCACATCCTCATCATGCCATCCTTCTTCTTCACCAGTACCACGAAATAAGTGAAAGGACTAGAACTAGTCCTGATGTGTCCCATCTCTAGCAACTCCTTTATGGCCTTCTCGATTTTGTCCTTGAACCTATTTAGATGCCTGTAGGGTGTGGTGATCACAGGCTTTGACCCCTCTTCTAGCTCAATGACATTCTCAAACCCTCTTTTGGGTGGTCTCCCTGTTGACAATGGTTCAAACACTCTTTCATGATTTACAAGCAATGCCTAGATATAGGCATGGTAATGTTGGGAATCCTATGATGACTTCTCCATGGTAATCAAGCACTCTGCGATGCAAGCCATGTCCCCATGTATAAAAGTGGCCTCCATGCATTGGTTATACACGATCCTAGGGGAACCTATCAACATACCTCTTAGGATGACTTGATGTCCACCCTTTTCTTGGAACTCCATCCTCATGTCCCGATAAGTCATGCAGATATCTCCCAATGAGTACAACCACTAAACTCCTAGCACAAAATGAGTATATGCTAAATATATGGCATAAAAGTTATCGGTCAATGTATAGTTTCCCAAGGTTACTTCCAATTCTATGATCCTCTCTTGGTGACAAGTGCAACATCAATGAAGTTGTGGGTGGCCTCACCATTAATCACTATTGTAACCCTCTTCCCCTACAAAATGCCTCTAACCCTGAAGGTGTAATATTTAGGGACTCCTAAGAGTGTGGCAATAATCACTCCCTTGGTGCTATCCTGTAATGGTTCCTTCTCTGTAGCATTGAGCTGTGATGGCTCACCAATTCCCTCATCATCACTGTCATTCTCCTCATTAGAAACTACCTCAATATAATGGACCTTCCCTTTTCCCATGCATCGGTGACTTGGTTCCCACGACTCCTTGCAACTGTAGCAAAGATTATTCCTCCTTATTTCTCTCTGATTTTCCTCATCCAACCTATCCTTCCCTGCCCATGTCTTCTGTAGAGGTTTTTACACCTGACCCTTTTGTGGGATAAATGTGTTTGCTAATGTCTTCTTGGGGACTTTATCTGCCATATCCCGAGTCTTCATGATATCTTCCTATAATTTGTTTGGCCTAAAATCCTTCACCCAACCTCTTAAGGGTTGATTCAATCCCTTTGTGAATAACATCACCAATATATGCTCATAAACATTAGTCACCATGACTGCCATCCGTTGGAACTCTGTGACATAGGCCTTTGGTGTACCTGTCTGCCTCAACTATGTCAATTCCTTGAAGTGGATCTCAAGGTCCTTCCTATCGAAATTGTCCAAAAAAACCTGGGTAAAATCCTCATATGATGTGATTTCAGAATGTCCTGATGTTAATATCCCATGGTACCACCACTTGTGAGGCTCTCCATCCAAGTGTAGAGTGGAAAACTTGATTGTCTTTGCCTCTGTCTTCCAGTTTAGCTGGAAATAAGTGTCCAGCTTATGTACCTAGGATCGTGCTGTGAACCTATCATATCCATCAAAATATGAGATGGTCATCTTCCCAATTTTCATACAAGGTTGAAATTATGTTGATTCTGGCTCATCCTAGGCCTGGTCCTCATCCCGAGGTTGCAATAGTCATTATAAGATAGGGCTGCCTGGGATTCTTCTTCCAACAACTGATACTCCCTAAAGTAGCAGTTGATCTCATCAATCGACCCTTGTTGTTCCTGTGTCCCTATAGGTTTCTCCTCAAGGAATGGTGGAAATAATGGCCTAAGTACCTTTCTTCTACCTTCCTAGAATACACTATGTGCTAGAACATAGGTATTACTCCCTTTGGGAGCCCTACCTCCTCTATGGATGGCCTCTGCATGGTTCCCATTAGCACCTCCAAGATTTTTATTTGTTTGGTAACTGGTAAAAAACTATGTCATGAATTATGTTAATTGTTGTTGCCCATTGACTATGGATTCCAATAGCTGTATGGTCCTATCTTCAGGAGGATCCCCCATAACTCCTTCTACTTCCACCTCTTCCGATGACTCCAATCCTGGGGTGGGTTGTTTCCCTTATCCTCTAGTTTTCCTTGGCATTAATGCCTCAAGAAATCACAGCCTGACAAGTTCACCGACTCTGATACCACTTTAATGTCCCCAACTAGGATAGGCTGGAATATTATGTTTGTTATCTAGAAATTGTTATTTCTTTGTGTAAATTTTCCATACACTTTGCATTAATGATGATACTAACAATTTTTTTATACATGAATATTTTCAAACATATTGCATGCATCGATTACATAGAAAAATAGAGTGGATAACCATGGCATCTTATTATGGTTTGAAAAAACCAAATCAAAACAACACAAATATCTCTAATGGCTATAATACAAATTGCAAAATACTCCTAAACACACAGGTATAATGGCTGCAATGCAGCTACAATGTCGACTAATAGAAAAAAATTCAAAAGAAAACTTGGGATGATGCCAATAAATGATGTTAACTTCTTCAAGTTTCCCCAAGCCCTACAACACTCTACTCCGACCTTCTAATACCTCCTATAACCCTTGTGGATCTAATCAAAACAACCTAATATGAATCCTGATCGCAGAGGTCCTCACAAAACGAAGCTGGACATCTAGCGGGGCCTCGTGGGACACCTTGTACTCAACCCGCGGGGATGACTTTAGCCATGGTTTCTCTGAAATCTTCATGATACCTATGCAATACTAGATCCGTCTCTTCCGAAAAGCCTTCACAAACTTCCTATGTAAACCTCCAACTGAATATAAACCTCAAACTAAAGCTCCAATGAAAATCCTAGGTGGAATCCCCTCTTGTCTAGCTAGGGTGACTATTACACCACCGAAACTAAACTGTAGTAGTGGAAGGGTTTTTCTAAACCCCAATGAAACAATGGCTCTAAGAGAACTCCAAAATGAGAGATCAAATAATAATGCCAAAGAGAAGGGCTACCCCTGTATTTATCCTTCCTTCGAGCCTTCTAGATCTTTCCCCTTTTTGACCAAATCAAACCCTCACTTTATTTTCCCTCCAATTTGATTTATTTATTTTTATTAAATGTCAATTTAGGATTTGTCATCCTTTTAACCTAGTGACACCAAATAAACCTCCTTGACTCCCTTTTCATTGCTGACTATAGCCTATGGGAGTCGTATATGCTATTAAGTCATCCTCTGTTATGATCAATTGGAAGGGGACATTACATATTGCAACAACTAGCTAACCCCATTGATTTGACTAAATTCGTGAAAATTTCAAACATTTGACATCAAACATTGGAGAACTTTTTGGAGACTAGAAACTTCAAAGATTTGACAAATTCACATTAAACAATTTAGTGAAACTATATAAATTGATGGTTTTTTTATACATGTATATGATATTCGTAGTATTTTTTTTTTATCTGTTGTGCACTACGAAATTACTATAAAAGGGGGATTTGTTTTACATACAACCATATTTGTTGATCTTTCTTTCTATCCATGTGTGTAAAATATCGGTAATCTATGTAAAATCATTGAGATAAATGGCTTGGAGACACCTCCTTATCTAGGGTGACGTAGGAATTAGGATGAAGCTTTAAAGTCATAAAAAATACTAATATCAAGTTATGTTGGGAGCTTGGTTCATGCAGTAAGGGATTTAAATGGGTTGAATGACACAACATTGCTAAAAGATCCATTTAGAAGTGATACATAAGGAGTAATAAGAATTTTTGAGAGTCACCCTTCATTGTAGAATAATCTCGTGGTGATTTCCAAATTCTTAAAACCATTGGTGGCAAGTTTCCAAAAGGAGTTTTTCTTGTTGGGCCACCTAGAACATGGAAAACTATGTTGGTTAGGGCCATTGCTAGTGAAGCTGGAGTTATTTTCATAAAGAAATAAATAAATAACAATCAAAGCAAATTTGAAGAAATAACAATTGTGGGATCTTATGTGATTTAATAAAGACTACTCTCCCTTGCAATCAATGATGCATTTTTCATCATTACTATCGAAGGATAGAAGGGGGGTCTGGTACACTAGTTAAGACCTAAGAAATGAAGATAACCAAAATGCACTAGAGTGAATTAGAGAACATTATTTTCAAGCTCTTTTAGAGGTAGCCCAACTAAACATTAAAATAACTTGTGATGGAAACAGTTCAACGTCAAATTTTTATAAAGAAAGTAATAAATTATCTTGGCATTTACAACAATGGGGGTAAAAATCAAGGAACATATGAGATTAAACTTGAATAGAAGAAAACTAATGAAGACATTAACAATGAATAGATCAATTGAAGAGAAAAATAGATCAATTGAGATGTTTTGTGAGTACTTTTGTGAGGAAGCTTTAGTATCTCAATTATGGTCAAGTTGGGGCTAAGACAAATAGTGGGGGATTCAATTATGTTAGAGACTAATAAATTCTACCAACAATTGTACTGCTCATCCATGCTATTATCCAAATCATAATACATTTATTTATTTGTCCTTTGACTTTGCTCATGCTCTGATGGTTCCACTTCAAATATTTGATGAAGTCTTATGTACTTGAGGATTAAGGTTTTTTGAAGATAGGTGGTTGGCATTTTTTTTTCTCCTATGCATTTGAGGAAAAAATATGATAAGGGATGAGGTCTGCTTAATGTAATTTAATTTTCTAGGTTTTCCATTCTACATGCTCTTATCAATGTCTTCATCATAGGTTCTGGAAAACTATCAATCCTAAGAAAGAAAAATGGGATAATATCATTGTAAAACCATTATAACAGCATGCGATGACAAGTGGAACATTAAATCTTATGCTATCTAATCTCCTAAAATAAGGCAATGTGTATTTTCTATTGTGGGTGTTAGTTCATTATGGACCTACCTTGTTGAGGGTCTTCATAAAAGGCAAACTTAGGGGCTTGGAATTTATGTTTTATGTAAAACATAAAACAATCCCATGCAATCAATGATGCATTTTTCATCATTACTATCAAAGGATAGAAGGGGGGTCTGCTACACTAGTTAAGACCTAAGAAATGAAGAGAACCAAAATGCACTAGAGTGAGTTAGATAACATTATTTTCAAGCTCTTTTAGAGATATCCCAACTGGACATTAAAATAACTTGTGATGGAAACAATTCAACGTAAAAAATTTATAAAGAAAGTAATAAATGATCTTGGCATTTACAACAAGGGGGGTATAAATCAAGGAACATATGAGATTAAACTTGAATAGAAGAAAACTAGTGAAGACATTAACAATGAATAGATCAATTGAAGAGAAAAATAGACCAATTGAGATGTTTTGTGAGTAATTTTGTGAGGAAGCTTTAGTATCTCAGTTATGGTCAAGTTGGGCCTAAAACAAATAGTTGGGGATTCAATTATGTTAGAGCCTAAGAAATTCTACCAACAATTGTACTGCTCATCCACACTATTATCCAAATCCTAATACATTTATTTATTTGTCCTTTGAATTTGCTCATGCTCTCATGGTTCCACTTCAAATATTTGACGAATGCTTATGTACTTGAGGATTAAGGTTTTTTGAAGCTAGGTCATTGGCTTTGTTTTTTCTCCTATGCATTCGAGGAAAAAATATAATAAGGGATGAGGTCTGCTTAATGCAATTTAATTTTCTAGGTTTTCCATTATGCGTGCTCTTATCAATGTATTCATCATAGGTTGTGGAGAAATATCAATCCTAAGAAAGAAAAATGTGATAATATCATTGGAAAACCATTATAATAACATGCAATGACAAGTGGAACATTAAATCTTATGCTATCTAATATCCTAAAATAAGGCAATCTGTATTTTCTATTATGGGTGTTAGTTCATTATGCACCTACCTTGTTGAGGATCTTCATAAAAGGAAAACTTAGAGGATTGGAATTTATGTTTTATGTAAAAATAATGATGAAACTAATTTACATTTGGCTATGTTTTTTCCATTTATACTACATGTCTAGAAGGATATTACTCAATGGCTAGATATAAATAATTTGTGGATTGGAGAAGATATCAACTCTTGTTTTCATGGTTGGTTTAAAAAATGTGAACTGAAATAGTGAAGGTCAATCCATTTTCTCATTTTGTGGGGTGTTGGGTTGGCTAGAAATAACTTTCTATTTGAAGAAAGAAAAATCTAGACCTACCAAGTTATGACACAAATTATCTCCATATTCCGTCAATTGAAGAAGGCTAGACCTATTACAAGGACCAGACTAGTGGGAGAACTTGTAATTAACATGACTCTTCCTTGGATTTTTTTCGATGGACGACGATGGTGCTCTTCAAGGGGAAAACAACATTTCTGTATTTGGGGGTGTCTTATATATATTGAATGAACACTTTATTAAGTTTAAAGAAAATCTAAGTAGAGGGACTAACAATAGAGAAACAAATATGGCTTTAAGGGCTCTATTGAAACTAGATATTTCAAGAAGATTACAGAACCTACACGTATTTGGTGATTCTCTCTTAGTCAATAACTATATGTGAAGTGAACAAGTTATACATAATGTAAATTTGTAGGGATTGGTAGCTCGTTACAAGAGATTACTTTTCATTTTGATCAGATTCCCTTCACCCATATCTTTAGAGAACTAAACATGATGAATATACTCTATAAAAGTAGGGCATTCTTTAGGTTCTTGTCTTCATATGGATGGAATAATATACTGTTGGTGTCTTAACAAGCACATAACAAACATTATAATTCTGCTTATTTTCTACTCTAACTTGTAGTTAATCTCACATGTCAGTTACTTGTTGATGATTGCAATGTTTTCACTATAACTTTTTGGACTTATAATTAAGACATAAAATCTACTAGCTGAGATTTCAGAGGAACTAGGAGGAACATATATGTGGAGGACTATTTGTTGATCATGCAAGGCACTTTTTTTTTCACAAACATCTTATTGTTTCTCACAGTGCTAAGGAACCTAAAGATTGTGCTTTGTATTCTTCACCTTTGAATAATTTTCTATGAAATGGTTGTGAACGTTTATACAAAAAAAAAATTACTTCTTAGATTTGAATCATTTGATATGTACTATGTAGTCAATGATTCATCGACTTATAATATATATGTAGTATGTACGTTTTCTATATTGCTTGGAGGGTAAGTACATAGATTGGAAATAAAAGTTGAAAATAGTAGACACTGAACAACAATGTTCAACAATAACAATCATTCAAATAATATTACTTTCACAATGAAATTTTGAAGGCCTTGTTTGGACTCTTAATAGGTTAAAACATGAAATTTAAAACTGTCATTGTTCAACAAGGTGGATTGTTCAACTACAAAGATGTAGTAACTAGTTTGGTGACCACCAAAGTTTAGGGTTAGCACCCCACAAGTGACAAGAATGTTGAGGTGACAAATCATCATCATGATTATATGCATTACAATCAATATCACAATCTTGATCATGACTTGTGTATGCATCTGCATCATTTTCTTCCTCATCCTCACCTGCAACATGCATTAAATTCTCTCTCTCTCATTCTCTTCATTGAAAATCAAAATCTCTTCTTCAAGCAGTCTATCATCACCTTTAACATCTTATTCCACTACTTGTTGTAAATTATCATATTTCCCGTTAGACATTATATCAATATCTTGCAGGAATTTTCATTTCGAAGGAGACTCTATTTGAATGACATGCAACCATCCTGGGCTTGTTACATCATCAATTAAAAATGATTTGTTAGTTTGAAGAGGGAAAACATATATCTTATTATTCTTTGATAAAAGTTGATTTTCCTTTGCATGTACAAATCCATACTTATCAAGCTATATTGTAGATGGTTCGATCCTTACATTTTAATAATATAGGATTATTTTCACCATAATCAACTCGAATAATTTCTTGGGTGAATCCAACGTACAATTTCTTCTCGGTTTCATGATGGAATTCATCAATAATAATACAATCACAATTTTCCTTTCCTTTGTCCTTTTATTCCTCTCTTAAATAACTACCATAGGTCCACATTCCACTAAAACAACAAGCCCATAAATGTGGAGATTGTGAAAGCTCAATTTCCTCCATTTTTATATTGTGACCTTCTTCTTTTGTGTCACTCCTTACATCAACAATCCATTCATCAAATTTTGGAAAAGAATTATCACCTCCAATCAAATCATGAAATCTACGCTTTCGAGGTTGGCACATCCCTATTTTATTCTCTTATACGTATTTTCTACATAGAATATGGACATACAAGATAGTAATAATAGCAATATAAATGTGTAAATGCAATTGAATAAATACATTATCGTGCAAATAATATTTTCACCTACACCACTTGTCAAATGAAGATCTTTAAGATGATTTAGAGTCTTGAAGATAACATCACGATGAATAATCCTTCTACGTTTTTAAAGAAGTGGTACTCATCTATATGAATAATTTACATAATTAAAATAAAACCTATGAAAGAGCCATGTTTATTTCATGAAACAAATACTCATGACAAAAAAAGGGCCTAAGATAGGACCAGGCTTTATTCAAATGAATATTCACAATATCATATAAGATTTAACATATTGTACAAGATTGTAATGTAAAAACAAAATAGGAATCATCACAAGAAACATTTTCATCATAGCATAAAGCAAAAAATATCATTTGGCAAATTGAAAGATAATGGCTACATATGCAGATAATTTAAGATGATAATTCATTGAAAATCTGAAAGAGTGATGGATGCACACTTGGAAATTTCAGCTAAAACTCAAAGTCCGAAAATTCAGTAGTCATGTATCCAAAACAGTTTTTTGGGAACCTCAAAAAATACACAAATTTCTTTGAAAATGTTTGTAATATTCGAGAAAGTAAAATGTGTTTGTCCAAATGGACTGGGATGGGGCTCCCATGGACCACAAATAGAAGTAAGAAATGGAAGAAAGAAAGAAAAATAGTTAGGAATCGTTCTTAGGTTTTCACAAATCATGAAACAGATAGGATTGGAGATGGATTAATAATTGAGTGGAAAGAAAAGGAAGGATAAATGGAATAGATGCTCGACTTACTATGATGTTCTCTCTCTCTCTCTCTCTCTCTCTCTCTCTCTCTAATATCCTTGATGAATATGTTTGTCTTCTTATTTTATAATCTTCATCTTCTTGAATCTTATTTAGGTTTATGGTTAGGGTTTTATTTTCCCCTTTGTAAATATGAATTTATATATGTGTTCCTCCAAATGGGATCCATTTCAGACATTCATGAATTTCTTTTAACAAACCATTTTCCAAAAATAATTTGTTTTCAAGCTAGAAATAATATTAACTATATTTTAATTTTTAAGGCATGATAGCTATCATTTCATCCATGGAAACCACTTCTAAGTTGTTATTCATGTCTCTATATTTCCAATGAGCTCTCGTTTTCTCAATTTGGACATCAGGATCAAAAGTTATGACCTCCGAAAGATAAACACTCAATAGTCATTGATTTATTCCCCATGTGAATCTTGGCCCTTGATTTGAAAATCCACCCTATTTATCCCACATGCATAGTGGGAATGTATAGATTACATGTTTATAAAGAAAATGATGTCTCATATTATTTGTGTGTGAAGTAGAGATAGCCATAGAACATTGCGTAGCTTGTGCATAGTATATATTTTGGTTGCCACCTCATTGCCCAGTCATCATGCCAAGTCACTGCTTTGTAATCTCTGTCCAACAAATATCATCCAAGTGTCACCTAGGGATAGGTCCACTTCACTGCCACTTGTCCCAATATGAGAGGTCAAATTCACTGCCAGTTGTCCCAATATGATAGGTCAAATTCACTACCACGTGTCCCAATATGATAGGTATGCTTACTACCATGTGTCCAAATATGCCAAAGGAAGGGGAAGAATAATACAAATTAAAGAAATAAATGAGAAAATGAATGAGTGTTTGGACTTCCACATGTAAAAATCAGTAAAACAATTTGCAAAGAAATGAGTCATGAATTAGTGTGAAAAATAGTAAAACCTAGTAAAATAATCTAAGTGTTCAAAAACTTAGTATAAAATAATGAAATGAGGTGGTCAATGTGTGTAGATAAATGGGGTTGTGTGCGGAGAAACAAGTAAAATAAACTAATTTTGGGTATGGTTGTGCGGGAAGTAAGGAGTGTAAAGTTATCTACACAAGAGATGATCCTTACGTACAACCTTGAAAATGACTACATATAGAATGTTAGGGACCTAACCCCTAACCTCTCATGTAGGTAGAAAAATATATTTCCATGTAATAAAGGCCGATACTAGTTGATAAGGCCTATTTAATAAATATGAACAAGTCAATGTAAGAATACCTAATAGAATCTTCCACTTCTAGAAAGATGTTCCTCTAGAATTTTCTTTAGAATATAGAATTAGTATAAATAAGAGTAGAAGGTATGAGAGGGTCTTGTCTTGAGAATTATTATAATAGAGCTATGCTCTACTAGAGGTTTCCCCTTCGAAGAGGCAAGTGTACATTGTTTCTTATCAACCAAAGTTATTATTCTGGTGTTGTGGATCCATCTATTTTGTTGTTCTGTTGTTATTCGGTGTTTCTATTTTCAATTGTTGAATCCAATATTATTCATTGCAATATTTATGCTTATGCTATTATAACATATCTACTACCTAAAAAGTGGTATTAGAGCACCTTTCTTGGCATAAACTATAGGTACATTTTTTTCTAGGTAGACATATTCTGGTGTCTTAAAGCTACATATATATGTCATTCAACGCATAAATCCATGGCCAGGGAAGAATACACGTAGGAACTAAAAGTGGTACTTGAGCGCACATTGTTGTCCACCCTTGTAACCCCTATTGGTACCCCTTCGAGTGGTAGCACATCAGACAAAAATTGTATACAGATTGGCCTAGATATCCTGAATCCCTCCGTAGATAAACCAATCAACTACCTGACTGCTATAGTGCCACCGAGGACAACACTCGAGAAGATACTCTCTAGTACATGGGTAATAGGGTAGTACAACTAACGGTACGATCTATCCTCCTTAGTTGGCGCCTTGAGATATTGGGTTGGGTATTACTGTTCGACCCTGCACATATATCAGAGAGATATAGCACATGACAAGCCATTGTCTATAGAAACCCTGAAAAAAAACCCCAACCTTGGGACACAAACAACATAGAAGGGGAACCGAAAATATTTCTCATGTTCAACATTGGGGCCATTCGACACTGTTTTTTTCCTATTAAGAATTTGGGCATTCCACCATTGGAGTTTGGGTCTTGCCTGCCCCATTATTTGAGACCTATCCCACTGGATTCTTCTCTTTTACCTAATCACAGTGGTACCTAACATTTTCAACCCTTTTTTTCCCGTGGACCTGACCCCTTCCTGACACCATTATTTGACACCTATATAATTGCATTCCTCTTTTCACACTGAACACAATTATATATATCATTTTCACTCTTTTTTCCATGGTCCCACTTCCCCTCTTTTGTTCCCCTCCTTCACCCATGGCCAACACTTACAACCAAAAATTCCTTCACCTACAATATGAATCCAAACAAATCAAGGTAGACATCCAAATGTTAACCTCTAAAATTGCTTCCAACAATTCCTGCTTGGACACCTTCAAGGCCAAAGTTACAAGAGAATTGGTAGATGTTAAGGGTGAATTGTACTCCCTCACCCAGTGGTTGAAACAATCCCTGGTCTCTCCCTCCCTTGAACAAAATTCCCACTCCGAAGGTGAGGACTCTTCACATAATATGGCCCTTCATTCCAATTCCCTTCCTTGTGACCCCTGTCTTCCCAGAGTTGAAGTGAACAAATTTGATGGATCAGATCCCATTGGTTGGGTCACTCAAATGGAACATTATTTCTCCTTGCATGGAATTACTGATGATCTGGCCAAAATTCATTATGGTGTCTTCTATTTGGATCCAGAATGTTGGAAATGGTGGCAATGGCTTAGAAATACATGTTAGGGGTATGTTTCTTTGACTCAGTTTGTGGTAGAGCTATATGGCCACTTTGACACTGAAAAGAACTATCTTGTCCATTTGACCAAGTTGAAGCAATCTGACACAATAGAAGAATTTATACCTTTGAACACTTGGTTTTAAGAATGGAGGGCATGCCTGATGCCTTCTTTTGGGAATGTTTTATCAGTGGTCTCAAAGATGAAATTTGAGCCCAGGTCCTCATGGCTCACCCTCACACTTGGTTGGAAGCTACTCAATGTGCTAAGGAAGCCCAAAAAATTGTATCTAGTTAGACTCACAAACCTTCCTTCATTCCTCACACTTGACCTACCAACCCTGCCCCTCCTCCCACTCCCCTCAAGATCCAAAACTTAACTCGGGATGAAATGAGAGAATGCCAACTCAAGGGCCTTTGTTATAATTGTGATGAAAAATATTTTCTGGGGCACAAGTGTAAGGAACAAAAGTTGTTTATGGCCATCTCTGAGGATGTTTCTGAAGAAGAGATCAAGACCCCCCTTGTGGTAGAGTTACTCGAGCCAAATGATATTACTCCACCCTCTGATCAACCAGAAGTAGAACTAGTCATTTCATTGAATGATCTCACTGGCTTCTCTACTCCCCAAACCCTCAAGTTCATCGGCTACATTAAGAATCAAAAGGTCATCATCTTAATTGACAGTGGAAACACTCATAATTTTATTCATCATTGTATTTCCCAAGAAAACCATTTCTATATACATGCAGTCAACAACTTTCAAATCATGATTTCCAATGGAGGTTCCATGAAATGTGGGGGGCATTGTGAAAATGTGAATATCCAAATTGGGTAGTACAACATGAAATCTCATATTTTTTTTATTGACATGGGTGGTTGTGATATTGTGCTTGGTGCATAATGGTTACACACTCTTGGTCCCATCCTTATGGATTTTAAGGAATTAACCATAAAATTCCAATAGGTGGGACAAAAATATAAATTCCAAGGAATCACAACAGGCTGCCCTGAAATTATTAGTTCCCATCGAATGGAAAAGCTCCTAAAAAAAGTTCATTCCGACATTATTTCCCAATTCCATTCTATTCAAGCAACTGAGACACCTGTGGTGCATCCTGACCTCCAATGTATCATCTCCGAACACTAAGCTATTTTTTCCACTCCTGAGGGCCTTCCTCCTTCTCATGGTGTTCATGATCATTCCATTCCTCTCATCCCCGATAGTATTCCTCCCAATGTTCACCCTTATCGTCATCCCTTTTCCCAAAAGAATGAAATTGAGATTTTTTTTCAAGAATTGCTAGCCGCAGGTTTTATCCTCCCTAGTACCAGCCCCTATTCTTCCCCTATGGTCATGGTACTAAAAAAAGAAGGTACTTGGCGCATGTTTCCATACTTTCATGCCCTCAATAAACGCACTATCAAATACAAATTTCCCATTCCTGTCATTGATGATCTCTTGGATGAATTAAGTGGTGCTCAATACTTTACCAAACTTGATCTCCATTCTGGCTACCACCAGATATGTATGCAGGAGGAAGACATTCCTAATATTGCTTTTCGTACTCATGAGTGTCACTATGAATTCTTGGTCATGCCCTTTGGCCTGTGTAATGCTACACCCACATTCCAAAGTATCATGAGCCATGTTTTCCGTCCTTTTCTCCATCATTTTGTACTAGTTTTCTTTGATGATATTCTCATCTATAGTAAAACCTAGACAAAACGCCTTACCCATGTGGATCAAGTTCTCAGTCTACTCTCTCAGCACCAAATTTTTCTCAAGAAATTTGAATGTGCCTTTGGATCTTCAGAAGTGGAGTACTTGGATCATATTTTCAGCAAGGATGGTGTAAGGGTGGATCCTAAGAAAATTGAAGCTATGCAGGATTGGCCACGCCTAAAAACTCTCAAGAGATTGCGTGGTTTTCTAGGTTTAACAAGATATTATTGCACTTTTGTTAAGAATTATGGAAAAATTGCAGCGCCTCTTACTTCTCTCCTAAAAAAGAATGATTTCACTTGGACTCCAACAACTGATCAATCATTCCAAGCATTGAAAGAATCCATGTGCACAACTCTTGTCCTGGCCCTTGCTGACTTCACAAATACTTTTGTCCTCAAATGTGATGCCTCTGGGAAAAGAATTGGAGAAGTACTCATGCAATATGGTAGGCCCTTGGCATTTACTAGAAAACAACTCTCGGAGCGACATCTTGTCTAATCAATCTATGAAAAGGAAATGTTGTCTATTCTGCATCATGTGGATCTATGATCTCCTTATCTATTGGGGAAACACTTCCAAATTAAAACAGACCATCAGAGCCTCAAGTATTTCCTACAACAGAGGATTTCATCCTAGGAGAAACAAAAATTGGTGACCAATCTATTTGGTTATGATTATGAGATCATTTATAACAAAGGAAAATAAAATATAGTGGCTGACACTCTGTCCAGAAAGTATGAAGAAGAAGGATCCCTTTTTTCCCTCTCCTTCATTGTATCAGATTGGCTCCAAGTTGTTTTCTAGGATTGGCTGCAATACCCCAAAACTTCTCAACTGATCCAACAATTGTAAGACAACTCTCCAGTTTCTCCAGCGTACTCTTGGCACAATGAAAAGCTTCACTACAAAGGCTGTCTATATTTAAGCCACTAGTCACAAATTAAATCCACAGTGCTTTCTAAGCTTCATGCTTCACCCACAGTAGGGAATTCTAGGTTTACCAAAACCTATGAATGAGTTAAACGTTCTTTTTTCTGGGATGGTATGAAACAAGACGTCCACACCTTTGTGGCTGAATGTGATGTCTATCACCGCAACAAGGAGGAAACTGTCAAAGCTACAGGAACACTACAACCGCTTCCAATTCCACCAACTATTTGGAGGGACATTTCTATGGATTTCATTGTGGGCTTACCTAATTCAAACAATAGGTCAATCATCATGGTGGTAATTGATCGCCTTTCCAAATTTGCTCATTTTTTTTCTTTTCAACACCCATTCACAACATCCACACTGGCTCAGATTTTCATGGATCATATTTTCAAGCTTCATGTCATGCCTCATTCTATTGTATCAGATAGAGATCCCACTTTCACTAGCAATTTTTGGAAATAAATATGCAGGATCCAGGGCACACAATTACATCTCAGTACTGCTTATCACCCCCAGACTGAAGGCCAAACTAATATTGTCAACAAGTATTTGGAAATGTATTTGAGGTGTTTTGAATTTGACTGACAACATCAGTAAGATCAGTGGTTACCCCTAGCTGAATGGTGGTATAACTCATCTTACCATACTTTTACTCGCATGACTCCTTTTGAAGCAGTATACAGACAAAAACCCTTGTTGTTAATTCCTACATACCAGGGGTCTCGAACGCTCAGGAGGTTGAAAAAACTCTTACAGTCTGTACCGCCATTTTCTGTGCTCTCAAAGACAATTTGTTCATGGCTCAGAATCATATGAAACAACAAGCAGATCAAGGACATTCAGAATGCCAATTAACTGCAGGAGACCAGGTGCTTCTTTGTCTACATCCTTACAAGAATACTTCACTCAAATATGAACATTGTTAGAAGCTTGCTCCTAAATTTTATGATCCTTATACAATTCTCAAGTGCATGGGACCAATAGACTATCAGTTAGCTCTGCTCAGTCATTCTAAGATCCATCATGTTTTTCATGTGTCATGCTTAAAGAAGGTGATTGGAATTAAGTGACAACCTCAAACCAATGTTCCCAAGTTGGATGTTGAAGGTTCCATTTGGTTCCAGCCACAAGAAGTCTTGGACCAGTGAAAATGTCATCTCCGTCAGCGCACCATCAAGGAGGTTTTAATGCAATAGAAATATACAAATGCGAAAGATGCCACCTGGGAGCCAATCACTATTCTCCAGGAATTTATTCATCTTAAGCCTCGAGGAAAAGGTTTTTCTTCAAGGGGGAGGGCATGTTAGGGACCTAACCCCCTAACATCTCATGTAGGTAGAATAATATATTTCCATGTAATAAAGGTTGATACTAGTTAATAAGGCCTATTTAATAAATATGAGCAAGTTAATGTAAGAAGACCTAATATAAGATTTCACTTCTACAAATATCTTCCTCTAGAATGTTCTTTGGAAGATAGAATTAATATAAATAAGAGTAGAAGGTATGAGAGGGTATTGTCTTGAGAATTATTGTAATATAGCTCTGCTCTGCTAGAGGTTTCCCCCTCGAAGAGGCAAGTGAACATTGTTTCCTATCAATAAAGGTATTATTTTGGTGTTGTGGATCCATCTATTTTGTTGTTTCATTGTTATTCTTTGCGGTATTTTTATTTTCTATTTTTGAATCAATTGTTATTCACTACAATATTTCTTCTTATGCTATTATAATAGATCTGGTACGTAACATAGAATGAATGTGAAATATGAAAAAGTGACTAAGTATGGAGTGTTAAGAGAGTTATGGAAGATGGAAAACATGATTAAGTATGGAGAGTAATGAGAGCAAGGAAAATAACTAAATATGAGGTATGGAGAGTAAGGAAAATGACTAAGTGTTGTGGGTACTGTAGAATGTGGGAGAAAATTGGCATATCTTGGGCATACAACCTCTTCTTTAGATTCTGTAAAATGCTGGAAAAAATTGACAAATAGGGATATTCAATGATAAGATGGACACACACAATTTCCTTCTTTTCATGTCTTTTTATTTTCTTCTCTTTTTGTTTAAAAGAGAAATGATCTTTATTGGCCTTTCGTGAAGAAGAATTGCAATACTGAAACTGATTCAAAATTCTTAAATCTTTGTTCATAATTGTTTGGAATACCCACATTGTCATTTGTTAATGGTCAATGTTTTGAATCCACAATAGGATCCATATTCATGACATAAAGCCACTATTTCCTGAAGATGGATCCTATTGTGGATCCGAAATGTCAACCCTTAACAAATGACACCATGGATATTCTAAAAAAGTTTAATAAAAAATTTCACCACATAAATCTTGATTATCAAATTATTTCTTAAAACTTGTCGGGTCTTCATGATCAATAGGTGGAGGTTACTTTCCAAATTTGAAAATTTTGGTATGCATTTGAAAGAGGCATATGTTTAAATATGCAGCTCGATCACGTAGTTGATGGGAGTTAGGAAAACACATCAACAAATTCTTCATATATTTTGTGCAAACTCCCATGGCCTCTTGCATTGAATATCCCTCATACACGTTTCCTTTAGGTTTTGACCTAGTATGAACATATTTTTTCAAAACCTTCATATATCATTCTATAGGATACGTCCATTTCATTCTTACAAGGCCACAATGCACTATTTCATAATCTAGATGTATCAAAAGATGCATATAAATATTAAAGACTGTTTGTGGAAATTCCCATTTCAATAAACAAATGACTTCAACAATCTCTTCCCTCAAATTATCTAAGTTTGAAGGATCTAATACATGTAAACTCATTCTCTTTAATATTAGGCCCAACCTTATAAATTGCCAATCTTGGCCCCTTTGCCAAACTTGATATATTGACCACAATAGGTAAAATGTCCTTGATTATGGCATGATAGTCACGGGTATTGAGGCCTATTAAGCTATTAATGTTATTTTGGCTTCTAATATTACTACGTATGTAATGTCCCCTTTAAATTGATCATGATGAAGGATGAATTAATAGCCTATACGACTCCATTAGGCTATAGCCAGTAAAATAAGGGAGTCACAAGGATTTATTTGGTGTCACTTTGGTGGAGGATGTTATATTCATAAAGTGACATAAAATAAAATAAATTATTAATCACTTAAACATTAAAAAACATTTTTTGATGTTTAAGTAATAATTAAAGGAGGAATAAGGGTGAGGTTTGATTTGGTCAATAAAAGGAAAGATCTAGAGGGCTCAAAGGAAGAATAAAAGGAGGGGTAGCCCTTCACTTTATCATTATCATTCTAATTTATTATTGTGGTGCTCTTGGAGCCAAGGTTTTTGTTAGGGTTTTGGAAAAACCCTTCCATTGTTGATCTAATTTTGGTGGTGCAACATCCACCCTAGATAGACTAGGAGGAGATCTATCCAAGGTCTTCACTTGTGCTTCATTTGGAGGATTGGGTTCAATTTGTAGCAGGCTGTGAGGGTTTGGAGAGTTTGTGGCACCATTGGAGGATTGCTAGAGCTTATTGGACGATCAATAATCTCTCTTTCTTGCAGGGTCGTCCATCTAGGAGGGGCTATGGAGGTGGTTAGAGGGCCCTTGAGGGATTATTTTCCTTTTCCCCTATAGGCCATTGATTAGAGAGCTACTAGGGTCATTATAAAGGGGACAATCTCCTTTCCTACTGCAGATCCACAAGCACAAGAGGGCCATGAGGCTTTTGACAGGTCATAGGGGCCTTTTTGCAGGCTGTGTGGGCCATTTGTTGACTGCAGGGATATCTATAGGCCACTGAGTTCATTTGTGTAGACCGTGGGGAAGGTTTGAGGAGGGTTGAACCTCTCTTGTGACATATATGTGTAGTTGGGTGAACATTGTGTCAATTGGGTGGAAGATATACATTGACAAAAAATTCTTTACAGTGGGATCAAAAAAATAAGAGAGCTGTGTAATCATCTCCAGGTTTATTGTCTTGTTTACTATGTGTTTAGGAGGGTTTTGCAAATTCATTGCAACCAGTAGGATCCATGATTATTTTAGAGATACTTGCAACTATTGTTATATCCATTAGAAAATTGTGTATTGTTGTGATTTTGAGATGCAAGTCTTAATAAGATGCCACAAGTGTCTCTTCTATCTTCTGTGTAATGGAATGCATGGAACATGTTTGATATTATGTTTATATTTTCCAAGTGTTTGTAAGAAACCATTAGTAGCAATAAACAATGATAATGCAAAGTGTTTGACAAAAAATCATATAAGGAGAAATCACATTTAGGACAACATGACATTCCATCCTAGCCTAGTGAGATATTACAGTGGTATTAGAGATGGTGATCTTTCCATCCTGTGACTGCATTGATACCTAAAAGAAGAGGGTGCGGAGGAAAACCATTGCTAGAGTCACCAGAAGGAGAACTAGAAGTAAACCAACCAGATTTAGAGAAATAAATAAGGATGGGGGACCATGGTGAGGATATGAATTTACAACTATTATAGGCCTTAGTCAAGGGGCAACAACATATGAACAATGAGTAGTGACAATTCACACAATTCCTAACACAGTTCATTACTAGTACCCATGGAGGTTCCAATGAGAACCATTTAGAGAGTAGCCACAGAGGAGGTAGGACTCATGTAAAGGGTAGAAATATCCATACCCCAACTCAGGGTGGGAGAATAAGGATTCTTAGGCCCTTATTATCACATTTCATTGTAGAGTATCCTACAGGAACACACGAGCAACCAGATCAGAAGCTTGATGTTGCCTCCACCTACCAGGAGTACCAGGCGCTAGAGGAATATATTTGGGAGGCCTTTTCCTATCAAGACTTATACAACCTCAAGTAGAGGAACATGCCTAAGGAGTGGAACAAAGTAGCGTAGAACCAACAAAACTTTGATCTCATGCGCAAGGTGGGTAGGTTGGCTATTCCATCTTTCTAAAAATATGCTAAAAGCACAACTAGAGCATGGGTGCAGAAGTTGGACACCTACTTCCAACTTAATCTAATGAATGAGGCAAAGGCAATCAAACTTGCCACCCTTCACTTGGAAGGAGAAGCTCATGAGTGGTGGTACCATGGGCTAGTGACATTAGGGCACACTAACATCACTTCATATGTGGAATTCACTTAGAGTTTGATGGACAAGTTCAATAAGAAGGATCTTGAGATACACTTCAAGGAGTTGGCACAGTTGAGACAGACAAGTACACCAGATGCGTACATCACAAATTTCTAGAGGATGGCAGGCATGGTGACAGAAATTCTAAGCAACGATTGGTGATGCTATTCACATAGGGTCTAGTTGAGACCTTAAGAATATGGTTAAAGGCCTTTAGATAAAACAAATTGTAGGATTTCATCATGAGGACCCATGATATGAGGGATATAGTATCGAAAAAGGTACCAAAAAAACCCTTCATTCCTCAGGGGGGAAAGGAGATGAATTTTCTCTAGAAACCATGGATAGGGAAGGACAAGATGGATGAGGAAACTCGAAGGGAGACAAGGAGGAAGAAACTTTGCTTTAGCTGCAAAGAATCATGGGATCTAGGTCACCGATGCATGGGAAAGGGGAAAGTACACTACATAGAGGTACTTTCCGATGAGTAGGATGATGGCGAGGGTGAGGTAGTTCATGCATAGGATAGCAGACAGAGAAATGGTGAGGTAGAGACATCACGCCCTAAGGTTACAACACATGCATAGTTGGAGGAAGGTGTCAAGAAAGTGACCATTGCCACACTTTCAAGAGTTCCCAAGTATTACACCTTCAGGATCAAAGGAATTTTATAGGGGTAGAGAGTTACAACACTCATCAATAGTGGGGCTACCCACAATTTCATTGATGCAACACTTGTCACTAGGAGACACATCCCTATAGAAGATTTATAGGGTTTCGATGTGGTAGTTATAGATGGGTACAACATGACATGTACTTAAAGGATCATAGGATTGGATGTGATATTGGTCAACTACACGTTGACCGATGACTTTTATGTTCTAGATCTGACATACAATCATATGGTATTAGGTGTCTAGTGTCTATACTCACTAGGAGATATCCACATGAAATATCAAGAGATGAGGATGGAATTTAGGGACAAGGAAGGTTAGAGGGTTGTTCTGAGAGGTATGTCCACTGTAGTTCCTAGGATCATGTCAAACAAACATATGGAGACCATTTTTAGACACGGGGACGTGGATTGAACAGTGGAATGTTTGATCACCATGAATAATTCATTACAGGACCATCAACATTATCATGCGAACATACATGAGTTGCTTGGGAAACATGAAAAAGTGTTTGGGCCACTACCAGTAGGGAGACTTCCTAATAGGGGATTTGAGCATGTCTTTGAGTTAGAAGAGGGTGCGAAGCTCGTGATCACCACACCATACATGAATCCAAAGAAGTTTAAGGAAGAGATAAAGAAGGCCATATAAGATTTATTGGAGATGGGGCACATCAGGCCTAGCTCTAGTCCCTTCACTTATTCAGTGGTATTGGTAAAGAAGAAGTATGGCATGATGAGGATGTGCATCAAATATAGGATGTTGATTAAGAAGAACATCAAGAATCGGTACTCGATACCCAATATTGATGATTTGATTGATGAGTTGCATGGATAAATGCACTTATCAAAGATTTATCTTCGATCGAGGTACCATCAAATCCGAGTCAGAGAGGAGGATGTCCATAAGATAACATTCAGATGTCACTACGAGCATTATGAGTTTCTAGTCATGCCCTTCGGGTTGACTAATGAAACAACCACCTTCCAATTATGTATGAACCATATCTTCAATGAGAAGTTGAGGAAATTATTACTAGTATTCTTTGATAATTTGCTGATCTACAACAAAACTTGGAAGGATCACTTGAGGCATGTTCACAAGATTCTCAACATCATGGAGGAGCAGTCACTGTTTTCCAAAGAGGAAAAGTGAAAGTTTGGGATGACAAAAATTATCTATCTAAGGCGTGTGATCATTGTTGAAGGGGTAAAGGTGAATCAAGGGAATATCCAATAAATATTAGATTGGCCCACACCAAGATCACTTACAGATCTATGGGGGTTCTTTGGTATGTGCAGCTACTATAGGTGCTTTGTGAAAGGATTTTCACAACTTGTTGCACCATTGAAAAACCTCAACAAAAAGGGAGCATTCAGATGGTCGAAGGAGGCACATGAAGCATTTGAGTCTTGAGAGAATGAATAAGGTGATGAGTACTTTCCCAATGTTAGCACTTTCATACTTCTTGCAACCATTTGTATTGGAGTGTGATGCAACCAGAGAGGGGATAAGAGCAGTGTTGATGTAGAATTGGCACCCCATAGCTTTCAAGAGAAGAAAGTTGAGGGATCTAGATAAGATCTATGATATCTATGAAAAGGATATGTTGGACATAATGCATGCATTGGCTAAATTTAGAAAATACTTGGTTGGAGGACGCTTTGTGGTGAATACTGACCACAACAACCTGAGATATTTTTTGGAGCAGAAGGATTTGAACAAGAGACAAAATAAGTGGGTAAGTAAGGTGCAGGAGTATGACTTTGACATCAAGTATGTAAAGGGAATGAATAATGTAGTTTTTTATGTCCTTTCTAGGAAACCTACAACCTTCTCCATGAAATAGATCTCATCGGATTAGAAGGTGGTGGTAGACATGTTGACCAAGTATGAATGCTTCTTTTCCATTCCTTTAGAGTACAATGCATCTTAGGTGGCAAACATATTATTTAGGGAGGTGTTCATACTACATGGTATTTCGAGGAACATAGTCAGTGACTGAGATAACATGTTTCTTAGCACATTTTGGCAGGATTTGTTTAGGTTATCTAGGACGGAGTTGACACCTAGTACCAACTATCACCCCCAGATGGATGGACATACCAAGATAATGAAAAAGTGGATTGATGGGTACCTGAGGAAATATGGGTCAGAGAAATAGAGGATGTGGATAAAATGGTTTCATCTCGAGGAGCATTTCTACAACACCACTCATCACATGTCCATTGGGATGAGCACATTCAAGGCATTGTATGGCTACAATGCCCCATCATTTGTGGATTTGGAATTTGGGGATAACAAGGCCCCCAAGGAAAAATGTTGGTTGTAGGATATTCGTGACATATTGAGAGTCTTAAATGAGAATTCACAGGTCACTCAAAATCAATATAAGATGTATGCAAATAGGCACAAGGTGGAGTGAAAATTTGAGGTTGGGGACTTAGTCTTTCTCAGTTTGCATCCTTACAAACAGTCTTTTCTAAAGAAGAGTGGCACAGATAAGCTGAAGCCTCGCTTTTGTGGACCCTATAGAGTGATAAAGAGATTCATAGATGTAGCATATGAGTTGGAGTTCTAGAGGTTATCAAGATCCACAATGTCTTCCATGTATCTTGCCTCGAGAAGGAATTGGGACAATAGGTTACCACATTGACAGATCTTCCTCCATTAGATGAGGAGGGACAGTTGGTTCTGAATCCAGAGAAGATTATTTATGTCAGAGAGAGGAGGATGAGGATCAGAGTCATTTGAGAGTACCTGGTCATATGGATATGTTTTTCTACAGAGGAAGCTACTCAGGAAGGAGGGAAGATCTTGAAACAACACAATTTGGAGTTGCTTGAGGACAAACAATTTTGGGAAGGGAGGATTGTAATGTCCCCTTCCAATTAATCATGATGAAGGATGAATTAGTAGCTTATATGACTCTCGTAGGCTATAGTCAGCAAAAAAAGGGAGTCACGAAGATTTATTTGGTGTTACTTTGGTGGAGGATGTTATATTCACAAAGTGACATTAAATAAAAATAAATTATTAATCATTTAGACATTAAAAATCATTTTTTAATGTTTAAGTAATAATTAAAGGAGGAATAAGGGTGAGATTTGATTTGGTCCAGAAAGGGAAAGATATAGAAGGCTCAGAGGAAGAATAAAAGAAGGGGTATCCCTTTACTTTATCATTATGATTCTAATCTCTTATTCTGGTGCTCTTGGAGACAAGGTTTTCATTAGGGTTTTGGAAAAACCCTTCCATTGTTGATCTAGTTTCAGTGGTGAAACATCTACCCTCGCTAGAATAGGAGGAGATCTATCCAATTTCTTCACTTGTGCTTCGTTTGGAGGACTAGGTTCAATTTGTAGCAGGTCATGAGGGTTTAGAGAGTTTGTGGTATCATTGGGGGATTGCTGGAGCTTATTGGAGGGTCACAATCTCTATTTCTTGTAGGGATGTCCAACGAGGAGGCACTGTGGAGGTGGTTAGAGGGACCTTGAGGGACAATCTTCCATTTTTCCTACAGGCCATGGATTAGAGAGTTTCTAGGGTCATTGTGAAGGGGTCTGTCCTCTTTCTTATTGCAGATATGCAAGCATAGGAGGGTCGTGAGGATTTTTATAGGTTGTAGGGGTCTTTTTTCATGCCATGGAGGCCATTTGTTAATCACAAGGACATATACAAGCCGTAGAGGTCATATGTGCAGGCCATAGGGAAGGTTTTGTTGGATTACTGAGAGGGGGAGGGGTGAATCAGTAATAGAGCAAGTTAAACCTTTTCAACCATATAATGCAAGTGTTATATCAATGTAGCATTAGCATCCAATAATTGTAGAGTAAATAAACAATGAACAAATGAGAAATCATACACATACATAGTACACTAGTGTTTTTACATGGAAACCCAAAGCGAGAGAAAACCACATAATGATTTTTCTTATATGTCTTGAATAATTACAATCATTGGAAGCACCAACTTCCTTTGTTTTCTAGCTGCAACTGGAAGGAGGCTCCAACTCCCTAGTTTCTCAGGCTACAACTCGAGGGAATCTCCAACTCCCCAATTCTTTGGCTACAACTAGAAGGAGGCTACAACCCCCTATGTTCTTTGGATGCAACCGGAAGTTGGCTACAACCACCTGTCCTTGCCTCGTCCAACCACCCTGACGTAGAAGTAGAATGATGGAACCATTGCCACACTATCACTGTGAGATATACTGCTATAAACCTATACAAATCAACCTGTAATTAACCTGTAACAACCTATACCAACAACCTGTACCAACATGTACCATACATCAACCTGTACCTCAACTTGTACCATAAACAAATGCATCAACCATGCACCAAACCTATACAAATACCCTGTCACAATAACCTGTCCAAACAACTTGTAATCAACCTATACCATAAACAAGTGCATCAACCATGCACCAACTATGTACCAATCATGCATCAAATACACATCAACTATGACTCATCAAGATGTACCAACATCATCAAGTATACACCTCATGTATGTTCCAACTCATCAACCACTTGTCTCAACCATACACCAAGTACATATACCAATATAACCATCAAAAGTTCTCTAGCAATACATCACACTATCCATAACCAAATACCATAAACCCTTACATAAAACCATCTACCACAACCTCACTGTTATGTAGCCTCAAGCTAAACCAACAACTTCAAAAACACATCAACAACAAAAGACCAATACCCATATGCCAAATACCAACAACAAAATACCAATTGTATCCCTCAACAAATATGATATATGCAGCAATACTGAACATCTAATACCATCTCAAGAGATAAACCATAGCTCACAAAACATACCTCAAACAAGATGTGCCATATATCTCATAAATAGACCCCAACCATGTTGTTGCCGTGATTTTTCTGCCACACTTTTTTTGCAGCGATTTTTCTGCCGCACTTTTTCTGCCGCGCTTTTTTTGTCGCAAATTTTCTACCGTGATTTTTTTGCCACACTTTTTCTACTGCAATTTTTCTGCCACACTTTTTCTGCCGCGATTTTTCTGTCGCATTTTTTCTGTCGCACTTTTTCTACCGCACTTTTCCTGCCGCACTTTTTCTTCTGCAAATATTCTCTATCAATAATACCTTCCCAAATAACCTTTCACAAAAAATAGATAGTCCATGATATTCAAGTGTCATTAAATGAGAGAACCTTGCCTCTTATTTATACTTTCATGTAGCATCCTACTTTCCTTATTTTAGGGAGTTGTCCATTAACTTTATTATTTAAATAATTTCTTTTGCAAACACTTTGACTTTTTGGGGCTTCTAGATGAGTCATGAGGGTTCTCCAACTTCACATGGCCATAAATCTCTAGCCGTGAGGAGTTGTGTGACGTTCCACATACCACCGGAAATGGCATTGCATGTACTATCAATCTAGAATAGTCTTACCTGCAAATATATCAAAACTCATACCATTATCCATCAAACAAACTTGGGTCCATTACCCAAACCTTTGTGCTACTGGAATTTTCTACCAAACTTTCTTCAAGGGTTGACATCAATGGCAACTAATCCAATTAATCAACAATCTCCCCCTTTGGCATTGATGGCAACACTCTGATGCAATGCTAAATTCATATCACTCATGCTCCCCCTGGAACCATTTCCTTGTTCTCTTTCTCCAAGAAATTCTATCTTTTCATCTGATAAATCTCTCCCCCTTTGTCATCAATGGAAAATGTATCTTTCCATTTGAGGCTACTCCCCCTCATTGAAATCTTCCTGAAATTGGTCTCCCAACATGAAATTTCCTTTTTATGGTGCTTCCTCATGTAAGTATAAGACATATAAGATAAGAATTCAAAATCATTCATTTTGGATTATAAATTACTCTGAGTCTCTGGCGAAGATACTCAAAGGCTTCTCTTGGAAGCAGTTTTGTAAAGATATCTACCACTTGTTCTTTTGTGCCCACATATTCAAATATGATGTTCTTCTCTGCAACTGTTCCCGTAGAAAGTGATACTTTATTGGAATGTGCTTCGTCTTGGAGTGCATCATCGGGTTCTTTGAGATACCGATGGCGCTTGTATTATCACAATAGATTGGAATGGGCTCATCATACTCAACCTATATATCTGTCAGAGTTTGTTTCATCCATAGAACCTATGTACAACATGATGCTACTGCAATATACTCTCCCTCAGCTGTAGATAAGGATACTGATGATTGTTTCTTGCTTAACCATGATACTAAACACTCACCCAAGTAGAACACTGCTCCACTGGTGCTTTGTCGGTCATCAATGCAACCTGCCTAATTTGCATATGTGTAGGCAATAAGTGATAGATCCTTTCCTTTTCGATACCATAATCCAAATTCTTCTGTTTCTTTGAGATATTTGAAAATCCTCTTCATTGCTAATACATGTGATTCCTTTGGTGCTGCTTGAAATCGTGCCACTTGTTCAACTGTCTACATTACATCTAGTCTAGATGTTGTCACATATAGTAAACTATCAATCATTGATCTGTATTGCCTCTAGTATGTAGACTTTGAATCAACATCTTTTCTCAACTTGCAACTGGTTTGCATAAGAGTGGTAACTGGTTTGAAATCTTCCATTCCGAACCTCTTTAGCATTTCTCTAATATACTTAGTTTATTTGACGTATGTAAAGACCCAGAAAGAGGGATAGTTCTACATGTAATGAGATTTCAAATTCATTTTGCATATCCTTTGCAAATTTCTGGCTTAACCTGTCATCAATACTTCCAAAAATAATATCATCAATATAAACTTCAATTAATAAAATACTATCTTGAGTTACCTTGATGTAGAGGTTGTTGTTTACACTTCCTTTTCTGAACCCTACCTGTTGTAGATATTTATCCAATCTAGAGTACCATGCTCTGGGAGCCTGTTTTAGACCATACAAGGCCTTATTCAATTTACACAAATAATCTGTGTTCTCTGACAACTGAAATCCTTATGGTTATTCAATGTAGACTTCTTCTTAAAGTTCCCCATTTAGAAAAGATGATTTCATGTCCATATGATACACATTAATATTCTTAGAGCATGCATAAGCTAGGAGCAATCAGATTACTTCCATTCTGGAAATTGAAGAAAATGTCTCTTCAAATTCGATTCCTTCAACCTATGCATATCCTTTACATACCAATCTAGATTTTTTCCTTGTAACATGTCCATCTTCATTTAATTTATTTCTGAATACCCACTTTGTGACAATAATATTCTTATTATTTGGTCTTGGAACCAATTCCCAAGTGTCATTCTTCCCTATTTGATCCAATTCTTCATCCATGGCCTTATTCCAAAATTCATCCTTGCTAGCCTCTTCAAAACTGTTTGGTTCAATCGTAGATGAGAGTGCTAGGTGTGTTTGTTCAGGTGAATGGATCCTTCTTCTAGTCTCAAATCCTACATCTTTGTTTCTAATAATATAATCCGAAGGATGATTCTTCTGTACTCATTTGCTAGGTGTCTTTGGAGAAACTTGTTTAACTTGCTCTTCTACTTCTGTCTGATCCTCTTCATATTCCCCTTCTACTTCTTCTTCATATTCTGCTTCTTCTTCGTAAAGCTGTTCCATTCATTCATTTTCTTCTTCCTTTAATTTTCGTCCACCTGTTTCATTAATTGTTACCTTGATCCTTTCCACAACTTTGTTCAACCTCAAATTGCAACAATTGTATTATTTCCTTGTACTTGAGTAACCAACAAGTACTCCCTTGTCCACATGAGAGTCAAACTTTCCCATTCTGCCATCTTCTCTTTTGATGTAGCATTTGCTTCCAAATGCTCTGAAGTGCTTTACATTTGTTGGTCTTCCTTTCCATAGCTCGTAGGGAGTTTTGCCAGTGGTGTTTATTAACATTACTCTGTTTTGAATGTGAACCGTTGTATGCACTGCATGTGTCCAAAAGATATCCATCAATTTGGAATCCATTAACATTTTCAACCATTTCCTTGTAGACCTTGAAGTTTTCAAAAGCTTCTGACTTATTCTTGAGAAAACAAATTGCAGTCATTCTTGTATAATCATCAATTAATAACATAAATTATTTCTCACCTTTTAAACCCTTTGTTGTAGTTGTTCCAACTAGATTAGTATGCACAATTTCCAGTGGTCTTGTCGTTGAATATTCTTTTGATTTAAATCTGGTCTTTGTTTGATTTCCTTGTTGGCAATGCTTGCATAAAGTCTTGGTTGTTTTCGTAATCTGGGGAATTTATCTAACTGCTTCATTTTTGCTGACTTTGACAAGGTTATCAAAGTGTATGTGACCCATTCTTCTGTGCCATAGCCAAATTTCATCTTCCTTTCCTAGACAACACTTTTCATTTCCAATTTCACTTAGTACATTTATGTTGCTTGAAGTTCTTGCAACCGTTGCAATCAAATTTCTTGAACCTTATTTTCTTATCTCGCACTTTTGTGAATCAAAAGTAACTTTCTGACCTTGGTCAAACTTTTGACTCACAATTAGAAGATTAAGTTTCATATCTTCTACTAGTAGAACATTTTTTTCCTTGGTATTCTTGTTTCCAATTCTGACTGTGCATTTTCCAATGATTTTGGCTGAATCATCTCTTCCAAAGGAGACTGATCCATATCTTTCCTTTCTTAATGTAATTAAACTGTCTTTATCACCTGTCATGTGTTTTGAACAACCACTGTCAACATACCAACCACGTTTCTTCTGCTTAGATTGTAGAGCGAGTGTGCATTCTTCATTGCTATATTGATTATGTTTTCTTATCCATGTTCTCTCATGAGGTTCTTATCTGTGACTATTGTTGTTCTGTTGTGGTTCTCTAGGAGGAAATGTCATTATGCAATATTTGGCCATGTGTCCAAAGTTGTTACACTTGTAGCTCCACTCTAGTGCTCAATGATTCAAACATGTTGTAACTTCTTCTCTGTGTTTCACTAGGCCTTCTCGGATAACCCTTTTGTGTATGACTTTCAAAGTTGTTTATGTTCCTGCTATTAGCTTTGCAATTCATAGATTTATGTCCAAAATTATTACATGCATAAAATAAACCAAAAAAGATAGTTTGATACCTGGGATTTGAAGATCTTCTGAAAGGAGTTGTTCTTCTGAATCCTTCTTCTTCCTGAGGCCTATCTATCGGTTGTTGATTATGAAATATGAATCTTCTCAGTGGAGGAGTGTCCCTGTAATCTTCCTTCTAGATATTCCTATCCCCTTTGATTGTTTCTGCATAGTTTTTTGGATATGTTTCTTGTTCTGTTGTTTTGGAGCTTGATCCCTTTTATGTTTGATTGTATCCAAGTCCACTCTTTTCATGATGAGGTTTTTGACTGCTGATAATGTCATTCAAAAATTTTGAGTTGTTATGCATATTTTTATTTTGAATATCCTTTCTTAATGTGTCAATCTTTGCTTCCAAATTTCAAATGATCCTATCTCTTTATTCTAGCTATTCTTTGAGTGCTTCTTCAATTCTTTTATCTTCTTCTATTTGAACCTTCAAATTCATGATCATTTATTCTAGTTCGTGAGTGTCTTCTTTCTTGTCTAGTTCTTCTTGTAGCTTCTTGTTTTTCTTCTTCTCTCCTCTTATAACTTCTATGGCACACAACAATTCTTCTCGGTAGTCAACTTCTGCCTCTTCATATTATTCTTCGGTGTCTTCTTTTTCAGAGTCTTCTACTTCCATGAATATAACTCTTTTTGTCTCACTATCAGTGACTTCATCTTCATCTGATGATGATAGATGATATGTCTTCTTTGGTGCATAATCTTTTCTTGAAAGCTTTCTTTGTGTTTCTTTTTCCTTTGTATGTTTGTTTTCTATTTGAGTAATCTTCATCATTCCTCTTATTTTTCTTATGAGGACATTTGTTAGCAAAATGACCAATACCATCACAATTAAAACAAATCAATGGAAACTTACCTTTATATCTGTCATTGGTTCACTTATTCAATCTTCTGACAAAGTTGGCCATTTCTTCATCATCTTCTGAGATGTCACTGTTGCTGCTATGTTCTTTTTCTTTTTTCTTTCCCTTTTGATTTGGCCTTTTGGATGCTTTGAAAGTTGCTTCTTTTATATTTGGATTTTCCTATTCAGTTCTCATTTCATATGTTGTGAAGATTCCATGTAGTTCGTCCATGCTTATTGAGTCTAGATCTACTCTTTCTTCTAGTGTTGATATCTTAGGATCAAATCTCATACGAAGATATCTTAGTACCTTTTGAACAATTACATATTCTTTAATTTCTTCTCCCAATCCTATGATTGCATTTTTTGTTTCATCAACTTTTAAGAAGTAAGATGCAATATTATCATATTCCTTCATCTTTAGTTGTTCGAACTAACCTCTGTAAGTTTGAAGCTTTACTGCTTTGACTTTTGAATCTCCTTCATAAATATTTTGGAACTTGTCCCGAATCTCTTTAGCGGATTTACAATGTATAACTTTGGTGTATATTGATTGACAAATACCATTCAGAGGTGCATTTGTGGCTTTGGAATTATTTTTCCCGATTTTCATTGCTCTTTCATTTGTTGACGAAATTGTTGGTTCTTTGTATCCATCTACAACTAATTGCCAAATTTCAAATCCCTGTGCCTATTTATATGTTTTCATCCTTCTTCTCCAAAATGCATACTTTTGTCCATCAAATTGTGGTATTCCATTTTTCTACATGTTGTTACTCTCCACGATCTACCTTTCAGTGGTTAAACTGATTTCTAAAGGAACTTGCTCTGAAACCAATTTTTGGATTACTGAGAGGGGGGATGAATCAGTAATAGAGAAATTGAAACCTTTTCAACCATATAATGCAAGTGTTATATCAGTGTAGCATTATCATCCAAGAATTGTAGAGTAAATAAACAATGAAAAAATGAGCAATCATACACATACACAGTACACTAGTTTTTTTACGTGGAAACCCAAAGCGACATAAAACCAAGAAATCCTTTTTTTATATGTCTTGAAGAATTACATTCATTGGAAGAACCAACTTCCTTTGTTTTCCAGCTGCAACTAGAAGGAGGCTCCAACCCCTTAGTTTCTCAGGCTACAACCTGCTATGTTCTCCGGCTACAACCAGAAGGTGGATACAACCACCTTCCCTTGCCCCATCCAACTGCCCTGACGTAGAAGTAGAATTATGGAACCACTGTCACACTATTACTGTGAGATATACTATTGTAAACCTGTACCAGTCAACCTGTAATTAAATTGTAAAAACCTGTACCAATAACCTGTGCCAACATGTACCATAGATCAACTTGTACCTCAACTTGTACCATAAACAAATGCATCAACCATGCACAAAACCTATACAAATACCCTATCACAATAACCTTTCCAAACAATCTGCAATCAACCTGTACCATAAACAAGTGCATTAGCTATGCACCAACTATGTACCAATCATGCATCAAATACACATCAACTGTGACTCATCAACATGTACCAACATCATCAAGTATACACCTCATGTATGTGCCAACTCATCAACCACTTGTCTCAACCATGTACCTCAACCATACACCAACTACATATACCAATATAACCATCAAAAGTTCTCTAACAATACATCACACTAT
>ML780654.1:814970-827621 GCA_009831015.1 Picea engelmannii | reverse complement strand
TATCTCTGTGTATTTCCTTTTTGTATCTCTGTGATATTTCTGTCTTCATGTCATTCTCAAAATAATCCAGATCAATGGTATCAGAGCATTCTTCTCCTTGTCATTTCTCAAAGCAGGTCTCCGACGAGGTCAGGGTATAGAGATTTGAGTCTCGAGCTAGTTTCACTTGAGGAAAAACACTCTCGCTAGCCCAAGCAACCTCCCATGATGGAAGAAAAGAGAGATGATAGAGCATGAGATCCTTTCAAGACGTTGCTCGAGGAAGCCCTCGTGCGACAAAGGAACGAGATGATGGGCAACTTCGCTCAAATCCTTTGAAGACTACTGATGGCGGTAGTAGAGACATCTTCAACAAGCAGCCATTTTGCAAGTGAGACACATTCAAGGTACAAGTCAATTTTGATATCCCCTTATTTGAAGGCTAGATAGATGCAGATGCTCTAGAAAAATGGTTGAATTTGCTAGAAGGTTATTACTTTGTCCAAAAATTTTCCGACAGTGAAAAGATCACCTTCATGCTCCTTAAAGCCCTTCCCCATGTCATATCTTGGTGGGAAGGTTACTGGGAGAGGTACATTGCGGATGAATCTACACTATTTGGGAGAGAACCCACTTGGGCGACCTTTGTAGATGCCCTAAAGGAGGAGTTCTACCCTGTCAAAAACTATGATGACCAATACATGAAATGGACAACTATGCATTAGAAAAGAGATCAGACGATGCCAGAGTACACCAACATCTTTCATACCTTGCGCTCAAATATGGGTATCAAAGACTCCAAGCGATGCCTGGTTTTGAAGTACTGTAGTGGTCTACACAGGTACATCCAACACAAAGATGGATTTCTTGGACATCTCCTCATTGGGAGTTTCTTATCGATATGCAATCAAAATTGAGTAGAAATTCAAGCAGCAGAGTAAGTGGGAGAAGCATAGACAGAGCAAGGAAGGTCAACCTCAAGAGAGACAGTCCCAGATGCAGGCAAAGAAGGGTAACAAGAAGTCTAAAAAAGACACTGGAAAGTGGTGTGAGTTCCACAACAAACCTTGGCACAACACTGATGAATGACGCTCAATACAGTGATTGGTGGCCAAACTCAAAGACAAAGAGTCGAACCCCGACTTGGACCCTGATTCAGAAAATAATAAAAGAAGACAAACTATTGATGTAGACATAGATGTGGGTGAAGGGGACCCCACTACATTTTATTGTTGATAGCAGAAGCCAAAATAACATCATCTCAACAGAGGTTGTCAAGTAGTTGGATTTGCCAGCAACACCGCACCCGCAACCATACAACATTGGGTGGCTTCGCCAAGGTCAAGATCTTTGTGTCAACCAACAATGTCGCCTGTCCTAGGGCATCCATCCCTTCAAGGATGAGGTATTGTGTTATGTTTCCCCATTGGAAGTATGTGATATTCTATTAGGCTAGCCATATATGTGGAGGCGCCATGCTATTTATGAGTCTCGACCCCGTAGCATGATTGTTACTCTGGGGGGTTAGCTATACATGATACCGGAGGTAGTTTCAACTATTTCCCCACCAAAAAAATGCCACAAAGTAATCTATCATACTAAAAAGTTTATCCTCTTCACAATCCAATCAAAAGGTGAACATAAAGAAATTACAACCATTGCAGTCTCATCCCAATACCTTTTTATCCAGCAGAAGCAGATCAAAAAGATTGTAGAAGAGTCCTGAGATGTTCTTGCTGCACCTACGTGGGTGCCTCCACACTTCCCAGTTAAAAAAGGTTATAAAATAACCCTTCATACTCTTCATGCTTCATCTTCACCGAAAAATTCCTCCCACACTCAGGTAGATCATGCACTAGATTGGTCGAACATATCCAACCCCTCCAGCAACAGGTTCATGACAACTTCTTCAACAAGGAAACCAACACACCAAGCTTCATATTTAGCAGAAGTCTCCCCATTGTTCTCCTCTCACTCTCTCATAACATTAATGCATCAGATCCCATTAGAACTCCATAGTTAAGCGTACTCAGGCTAGAGTAGCACTGGGATGGGTGATTGCCCAAGAAGTCCATATTTAGTCCAATTTATTCCACTTGCATCATGGTAATTGTTCTCCTCTCACTCTCTCATATATATTTGAGTTGAACGAGGCTCTTTAAGAATGCAATGGAGTGTGATGTAAAGCTTGTTGCGAATGAAGCATAGCCAACATCTCTTTCTTTTTTATAGATAAGCTACCCCATTCTACCAGTTTGTGTTCTACATTTTTTTTCTCTTATAGAAGTTGGGTTTCACTATAATTCTGTGTTTCTTGCAATATCTCTGTGTATTTCCTTTTTGTATCTCTGCTATATTTCCGTCTTCATGTAATTCTCAAAATAATTTGGATCAAACACTTTTGTGAAGCTCGTTGAGAATTTATTGGGCTAAGTTGGAAAGAATTTTGGCATAGAGAAACTTGCTTTTCCCTAGCGCACCTACTGTACCTCTCAGATTAAGAATCCATCAAAGTTAAAATTTTAGGGTTTTTAGGCTTATTGACATTTTTCCTGACATTGAACCTTCTGATTCATATTTTTTATTTCTTCTTGTTGATATGATGTACTGTCTCAGATTAGAAGACAAGTTGGATGGTGCTACAAATTTCAGAGGTACTCACTTGCATATAAGTTATATCATGATGGTGTTTGCAGGAGATGTACAATTGGCAAAAGGAAATTTGTTTAAGCAATGATAGTAGATCCAAAGGGATCATAGATATATCACACTTAGAGGAAGCTCAAGAGTTGGCAACAACAATGATGATGTCTCCTATAGTATATGACAACTCGAAATCAAATGGGACAACAACAATAAGACTCCAAGTTTGCATATCAGGTTTGATATTTTATATTGTTGCATCTTAAGTAAATGTTGTAACTGGCACAACAATATTTAGAGGTCTATTACTATTGATTATTTTTCTATCAAATGTCTAGTACCACTTGAATATTGTTAGTACGATGATCATTATGTAAATGCTCATTGTTTAGTACTAATGATGCACTTATTTACAAAATGAAATTGATCTTTTCTAGGAGATGTTCTTGGCTGTTGTCTTTGTCCTAGGAAGGTTACCTTGTAAATTCCATGGAGGTTACCATGGAGATGTTCTTGTTTTATTCCAGGAAAGTTACCATGGAGGAATAATTGGTCACAACACTAGAAAAGTGTTGTTCTAGTTTCTTATTCTTGTTCCATGCAGGTCACAAGTGATAGCTCCAAGAAATAGCTATAATGTTGGTTGTACTTGTTCATGTCCTTTTTCTTGTTTAGAGCAGGTCAAAGGTGATATCCCTAAGAGGGAGCTATAGTGACGATTGCAAGAGGAATCATATTATATGGCCTCTAGTTTGATACATGGAGCACACTATCCAGACAAGAAGTTATATACATTACAATATACATCCATATACCAAAGGAGAGGAGGATGAAGTTAGAACCTTCTGAAAAGAAGGGTGCCCTGTGGGATACATAATGTCTCATATGGAGATTGATAATGAGGAGGAGGCAAAGAAGGATGATCTTACAAATCCCCCTAGTCTAGTTTTTTATTCTTCAGACTATCAAAGAAGTCAGTAGAGCTAGCCAAGCCAATGGATCTACTTAGAGATGTTGCAGTGACTAGGAAGAGACCAACATGGATTCATGACACTTTGTAAAATGCAAAGAGGCATGTAGCTCCCAATGATAATTTTATGGAGAGAAAATGACCTTCGAGGTTATCGAGTTATATGACATCGATCAATCACATCATTGAATCCAAACCTTCTAGAAGGAGCAGGTGGCTCTACCAGTGGTGAGGCAGATGGCCCCATCAAGTACCAGCTCAGAAGAAGTCAATAGTTCAAAGGGATTCAACCCTTATAATCTAGTAGGGAGGAGAAACCTCCCAAGATATTTCATAGGATATCAGACTTCATAGGAGGTTAGCAGGTGAAAAGGGAGTAGATGGCTCCATAGATTGTATAGAATCAGGGGGAGTCAAGTTTCAAAGGGAGCATGCAAACTCAGAGTGATTATGATCTCAAAGAAAGTCATTTGGCTCAGAGGGAGAGCCGATCATTCAGATGGAGTCCCCCCTCAGATTCAGGTGGGAGAGAGAGACATTTTGCAGGATTGACGGACATGTGTCATGAGTTGATGAGGCCAGACAAAAGCTTCAGAGGCAGGAGGCTTCTAGGAGATGTGAGACCTCCTAGGAGGATCCACTTGTTTTAGTAGACCTTGTTAGAGTGATAGAGGAGGAATCCAATCAGGATGAATGGGGTATGGATTTTGTCTCAGTCACAGAGGAAGCAGTGAGTGAGGCAGACTAGACAACAACGTTCTCTTCAATGACATAGGGAGTTGGTCTCAGAGTTCAAGGTGGAGGATCTTGACCGTATGTACTATTGGGATTAGAGGTGTGACACAGACTAGATGAGATCTTCCTCAGTCAGGGGATACTGATGAGATTCGATATGAAGGACTGCAAGTCCATGAATACATCTATGGAGACAAATCTGAAGAAGTTGAGTGATTCTACTTTGGATTCATATTTGGTGGATCCCACTATGTATAGGCAATTGATTGGATCCTTGATGTACCTAGTTAACACCATGCTAGACATTTGCTTTGCAGTGAGCACCTTGAGCCAGTTTATGGTAGAGTTGAGAAAATACCATTGGATTGAAACAAAGCATGTGTTGAGGTACCTGTATGGTATAGTTGGATATGGCCTTAGATATGTCTCAGGTGGTGAAGTGAGGCTGCAGGGATATACAGATTCTGATTGGGCAGGGAGTGTAGTAGACAGATTGAGCACCTTGGGGTGTTTCTTTAGCTTGGGATCAATTATGATTTCAGGAAAATAGGTTTTTGTAGCACTCAGTGCAACCGAGACAATGTATATCGCAATGGGTATCGCAAGTCATAAAGCAATGTGGCTTCAGAAACTTCTTTCAGGACTTCATCCGAGACATGATGCAGAAGGGGGAAGTGAAGTTCATCTGAGACATGATCAAAAGGGAGAAATGAAGCTCCAATATCCAGAGATGAACTTGACATGATGCAGAATGTATCCCTCACTAAGAGGGAGTGTTGATGATTTGCATCATTGGGTAGATATTCACAGGGGTGTTCCTGTGACCCAAGCATAGTCTTCGAAGGAAATAAGACTTGAGGTGATGTTTCTCCAAGAGGAAGCATAGAGCGTCATTCTCCCATGATTGGTGGTTTAAGCAGTGGGGAATGAAATATTCACTTACATGGGTTTACCTATAAGTGACACTTACTCACAAGGGTGTAATTGTGGAGGTGAGTTGCCTAGGTGTAGTCTTTAGGATATACAGCTCGATGTGCTAGTATTCCTCCAACATATGGTTGCATCGGGCATCATTCTCCCAAGATTGTTGGTTTAACCAATGGAGAATGACATATTCACTTACACGGGTTTACCTGTAAGTTACACTCACTCACAAGGGTGTACTTGTGGTGGTGAGTGGCCTTGGTAAGCATCGAGCAGACCTTCTCCTAGATTGGGCTGCAGACCAATGGAGATAGGATACTGTTATCACAAGGGTGTACTTGTGGTAAATGGGCCCGGGCATAGTCCTTACTTACATGGCTTTACCTGTGGACTCGAGGTTCTTCCATGTGTCAGATAAGATCAAACATCACTCTCCTATGATTGGTGGTTTAACTAGCGGAGAATGGAAGATTCACTCATAGGGGTTTACCTATGGTGACATTCACTCACAAGGGTGTAATTGTGGAGGTGAATGGTCAAGGTGTGGTCTTATTTGAGACCCAAGGTGATAAAAATAGTTGTATGGAGATGGATCATCAACATGGATCATGAAGAAACTTTTCTATGATAGAAGAAATCCAAGTATGGAGAATGTCTCCCTCGTTGAGAGGGAGTGTTGAAGTTTTGTAAATTTGGGCAGTAATTCTCCATAATAAACCATTATAGAAGACCTTGTAATGCACTAGAAAGAAGTAGAAGACAAGAAGATTAAGTTGGATCCATTAAAGCATTGAAGAAACACTTGTAAAAGCAAAAAAAATAAATAAAATAAAGTTAAAAGACAAAAACAACAAGTCAACCCTGCCAGCAAAATAAGGTGACTTGACTAGTGTAAATAAATGTTGGATTATTTCATTATTAGACATCTCATCAACTCTCCTCTTCTAGTGCGCATTAGCTAGTTTCCAGTTGTGGCGGTTCTGTGGTGCACTATCTTGTTCTAGTGATGCATCATACTTGAGGGATCTTCCTCACACTAGGGCACAACTTTCTATGAGCTTGGAACTCTTCATTTGTTTGGTAATGTATTCATGAACTTGGATTGAATTTCTTCTAGAGAAAAGTTTGTTGGGTTTTTCTCTCGAGTTCAGGTTTTCCTAGGATAAATCTTGTGTCTATTTTGCATAGCTATTTCTATGTGATTCTATTATTTCCGTTGCAGTTTTATTTCACTTGTAATTTTCAGTGTGATTAATCTATGATAACAGTGACATCAAAATTTGTTTGAAATCATAAAGTAATAATTATCAGATCTAGAAATTAGAAAAGTCAACATTAAGATGAGACTTTCCTCACAGGACTGTTAAATATAGACATTGATGTATGACTTATGGCAAGACAACCATGAGTGGGAAAATATATTTTGTGTATGGAAAAAATGGGGAAGATGGAAAGTGTTTAGTATAGTTTGGGATATGGACACATTACATCTACTTATGTCTATAGTAGTACAACTTGACTAAAAAAGTGTCGACACTTATCTAAAGGAAATGTATGTCCCCCCATGGTTCAATGTTGCAAAATAATAAAATTGTTAGTGTTATGATGTGTTATTGGATCACACCTAATGTTTACCACAATCACGACCATATAAGAAGCCATATCACCATGTCTAAGTAGGAAACCCATACATGAAACAATAGTAAAACAATTAAAGTGAAGCAATGAAGTAAAGTGCCATCACCATGTGTATGAAATCATATTGTACCATCTACATGTACATGTATCATATGATGTGTGTGTGGGATGAACTAATATACCATCAATGAATCAACTAGGGTTGATTGGGCATGTCCCATGTGTGGTGAGACCATCATGTAGAAAAAGGATGAAGGGTGTCATGAATCTCAACTTTTAGTGATTGAGTAGGAGTTCTCACATCAAGTGTGAACTAGAGCACCACACTACTGAAAGGTTGGTTGTGGTACTAGTTTCCCATATGTGATCACAATCTTCTCATACCATATGAGGGGAAAATAACTAGCTAACTCGGGGACATGCAATCTTGGAAGAAGAGTATATGAGAACTCTCAAATCTCAATCAAACCTGTAAACTGCATCCACATCTAACGCTTGGCCCAAAAATATCAGTTAAATAAAACAAGGAGAAGTGACCACCCTCGTCCACCATGAGATAAAATAAAAATGTAACTTGCAGAAAACAAAAATTAATCTAAGAATGACATGAACTAAAGTAAAGTAAATATATGAAAGGAAAGCACACAACTAATCAAAGGAAAACATAGAAATGAAACACACAATTATCCTAAATTTCTGCTCAAATTAACTTATTCCTTTCTTGATTCTACATGGATGACTAGGCAATAAGTATGTTAGGGAAATCATCAAGCTAGTGCAACAACTTGATGAGATCATCAACATCATGAAACTTTCCCTTGTGTTTGGTTGTGAACCAAAACAAGGAGATATCAAAGAGTAGATATGGATAAGTCAGGATCTTCATGTGTGTTTGGCTGGAATCTAGAATGTCATCATGAGAATAGCCCACAACATCACACACATGCCTAAGAAGGCATGTATCTCTACAACATTTTTCTATCTAATGTTGGATAGGGCTGAAATAGTCTCCTTGAGGATATGACACCATATACTCCCCTAAATATGTAACAACCCCTTCACACTCGCCCCTTTCATAGAGAGGAAGCCAATTCTAGAGAAACACCTTGAAGAAATTTGAAAGTGATGATATTTCTCTTCTATAAAGTTTTTCATACCAATAAAAAATCTCATCTTCAAGAAAATCCAAGGAAATTATGAACATCTTCATTTTGACATCCTCATGAACAATATTGAGTTTTGAAAGAGTATTAATGAAGGGTGTAACATGTGATATAGGTGAATCTTTAAGCCCATGAAATTTGGTATGTCTTCTGTCCAATCTTCAAAATCATTTGGATACCCCAAGATGCCGAGGAAATCAAAAGGATTAAGTAATTCTTCCAACAACCATTCCACTTCATTGTCCACAAATTTCAAATTTCTAGGCTCCAATACAAACTAATCCTTTAATGAAGATAAATTACAACATGCATTTTTAGAGATGAAACATAAATTTTGAAGGCATGTAATGGCTTGTTGGTCCATGTGTGAAGGCTAGTAATTTTTGCAATCCATATCTATATGTCTATCTTGTTGGACCGTACATTTTTTAGTATACAAAACATCATTTTCAGCTTGTACATTACATGAAAATTCACCAAATTCTGAGAATGACGGTGGCTGAAAATTTCTGCAATTAAATTGTTCACTAAACTGATTTTTTTTCTGAATTATTTACAAGTGAAAATTGCTAGATACATGCTACAAAAATTTCTGAATATTCACGAGGATTTCTTGACTTAGCTTCTATTACACTAGATCGTCTCAAAGATTCAAAATCCACACTCCCTTATCTAGATGTATCATAGGTTGGATCTCCCATAAATTTCCAATAATTCTCATCCAAACTATGATTAAAATTCTGAAAATGCACGTCCTTTAAAAAACTTTCTTGGTTGCCTCTATCTTCATTAGATTGAGAAGCAAATAAATTTGAATATAAGTCTTCCTCAAAGTTTTCAAAAAGTCGATTAGGTTTAGAAATTTGAGGAAAACTTAACAACACTTTGTCTTCATAAGCGAAGAATGAAGGGGATGCTTCTTCATGCTCTGGGTCTTTAATGGGATCATGGAGTGACTCTTGCTCTTCAAGAAGATCACGAGAATAATTTTTACCCATGATTTTTTCAAGTGCTTGATCTTCAATGGATGATTCTTCTTCCTTTGGGAGGGCTGTTATGGCATGTTCAATAAACATCTCAATTTCCTAATTTTCATGATGAGGCTCCCAATGTTTGAGGAATCTTCTTAAAAAAAATATGCAAATGTAGTGATTGGTCATATTGGTGCAATACCAATATCATCACGAAACCAATCAATTCCTTGGTCTTCAAATGTATACAAAAAGGTGTGCATCCAAACATCCTCATGAACAATGCGAGATTCATTCATGACCTTAATGAAAGATATAACATTTGATAGGGCTAATTCATAATACCTATGAAAGAATCTAATAGCATCAAAGAAATCTGAATCATAACCATCACATGGCCCCTCCAAAATGTTTGAAAAATTAAGTGGAGCACATATCCAATTCCAATGCCATATTTTTTATTCCATGCTCCATTTCTTCAAATTTTCAAATCTGAAAATAAATATGCAAAATATCATCACACCTCATACCAAAAATAAAGTGGAGTTGCCAAGATGAAATCTCAATGCCTTCACAATATTTCTTGCTTCACCCTACAAGTAATAAGTCTTCAAAATCTACAAAGGAAAAGGGATTAAATGTTGATTTCCAATTAAGTCAATGCTCATCAAATTGAATCTAAGGTATTTTAAACTCGGGGTAATGGACTTTGTCCCTAGCAATGGCGCCAAAATGTCACTTCTCAAGTTCTTACTTAGTGCAAAATTCCCAAGCACAAGTTGTAAGAATTCAAAGGCAACTATTAGGCAAGCCACCCATTGTCACCTCGGTGGGATTTCCTTTCTCATTTTAGACTAAGAAAATGATTCCTAGCCTAGGCGGTATCCCTAAAGGTCAACTAAGCCCGTTGTAATGTGGAAGAAATAGCATAGCTTAGTTGATTATCTTGATTATGTGAGTAATCCAAGAAATTTTGCCTTAAATTATATGAAAAGAGTGTGATGAATCATGCAAATTGATATTAGATCAACTCTTAATCCCAAGAGTTGGAAACATGAGTGTAAGCCAATATCACAAATGTGTTCACAATAAGTGATAGAACCAAGATTTATTACTAGAAATATGTTTGATTATGCAATGCCCAATTCTTGAAGGAAAGAGTGGATCGTAAGATATAACAACACAATGTGAATCATTCAAAACTTATCCAAATCTTGTATATGAATCTGGAAATTTAAAGTGACATGAGATAGATTAAGTGCAATTGTTATGCTAGATATATTTTACCACGAAAAAGTTGCCACAAGAAGGTACTCAATGTTGCAATTTCTAGAACTTAGATTATCATTCATGTGGGTGTATGAAACAATTACGAGCAAGTTTAGTCAGCCATATAGCATGGAAGGAAATATGTCATATATAAGAATGTAAACTCAAGAAAAGTAGATTCGAAATTTGTTCCTATCCAATGATCCACAATAAGTTTGATTTATCCCAATGTTAACATCACATAATTTGAAACCAAATATGAAAAATTGCTTAAGAGTGTGAGATCTATCCAAAGTAAACAAATCAGTTCCTTAGTTTATGTGCTGCAAAAGCATTTTGTGAACCAGATCTGTCAAGTTACTTTTGAAGTAGACCTATTGGTCACTTCAATTGAGAATTTATTATAACATGGACGAATCCATATATTTCTCAAGAGATAAATAATTATTATTCAATAGTCATTGACACGTTCTGAGATACAATGAATGTGCATATAAATACACGTAGGGGTGATACGTCATGTTCTTGGAAAAGGGCATGATTTATCATTATTACATAAAATTATCCTTATTACATATTAATTAATACATCACATAATGATTGTCCTATGACAATTATTCATGATATTTATTACATTGTAATAATAAATGTAATATATCTTAGGTATATTACACATCTTCCCTCCCTAAAAATGCTTTGTCCTCGAAGCATAGATAAGGAGAAACTTATTTTCATATAATGAACATTCTTTTAGTAATTGTCATTGATTAGATAAGGTTGAGGACACAAGGTGATATAACATTCAAAGCCTTAAACAATATTGGCATATCGAAAAAGGATCAATCCATCCACACTCATTTATTTTCGCTCTTAATCTTTGATGTCTGATTGCTGCATAATTTTCTTTCCTTCAATTATTGTTGTAACTTCTCCAATTTGTTGTAGTTTTTGGACTCTAATAATGTCCCATTGAATAATGGTTTTGAGATGCCATGTTCCATGAATATTGATGGGTATTTCATCTTCTTCCTTGATAATGTTATACCGATGTTTTTTTCTGACTTGGAGATACTACTATTATATCTGACTTGGAGATACTACTATTATGTTTTTTCATCTTCCTTGATATTATATCTGACTTGGAGATACTACTATTTATAACAACATTAGGTTTTTCTATGTTGATTGAGTCAATGTTAGTACCCTTATCCATGGTTTGGGTTTTTTTTGTGTGTTATCCTCTCACTCTTCAAATTCTTCATTTCCATTAGTAGAGTTTTATTATGATTTCTAAAATGAGAAATTTCATCGTCTTTGGATAATTTTTTGTTGATATTTTTAGTATCTCTATTGTGAGTACTTTTATACTATTATTTTGTTGTTACAACTATTTTAATTTATATTCCAGGATATGCACTTCATCTGCAAGAGATTGTTTTGTTCACATAAGTTATTTACTAGAGAATCTTGTTCCTTTCAAAGTTCTTTTAATTCTTCATAATTTTGTTGTGGTGATTAGTGTAGCCATGAAAACGATGTGTGGCAATTTTGAATATTTATTCCCTTACTTCCAATTTTTAATTATTTGAACTCCTATTTGAGTAGATTGATATTTGAATTCTTCTCACTAGTAACACTATTAATTTCCTTAAAGAGGCCCTCAATTCTTGCTTCCAACCTTTTCATTGTATCCATTACTTCTGAATTTGGAGGCTCTTCAGAGCCCAAGGTTTTCCTTGAATTATCCATGTTTGCCATGGAGAGCTAGTTTATTTGCACAAGTCTTCACACTAGGGTTCTTTCTTCACTTCGATTTTTCCTTTTTCCTCTTGATCAACTACTAAGGGATTAATTTTATAACCCGTTTATTGAACCTTGGAATATATGTTTGATAATAATATTTAAACTTCTTAAGAATGCATTTTAAAAACGTAAATACTTTCACCATTTAATTACTTTAACAAGAAATCTATTGTAGCTTTATGTAAATACTTTCACCCTTTATTTACTTTAACCTGAAATCTCCTATAACTTCAACATTTCACCTTTTGCCAATAATTTTCACGTTATTCGCTTTTTATTTACAACTTTTCATGCTATTAAAGTTACCAATATATTCACTTTATCACTTTTAAGTGACTTCTTATATATTTATGTTCTAAGACTTTTACGACCATTGTTTTGATGAGATAGTTCTTTCGGATTCATCGCATTGGTTTTTGATATTTAACATTTCGGACCAAACCAGTGTGGTCCATCATCAGGAAAAGTATTATGAGATATGAAGGAAAAAAGATATAACAAGTGTAAATAAATACCTGAAAAGTTGTTATGAAGAGCCGACTTATTTAAAAATGAA
>ML780654.1:751310-813294 GCA_009831015.1 Picea engelmannii | reverse complement strand
TTCATTTTTAATTATGTTTTCTTATCATGCATTTGGTAATTAACTTAACTTATCACCAAATATGGAATCTTGTTTGACTTATAATTCTTCATGTGCACTTTAAAAATACTTGGATAACTTTTTTCCTTTTTTTTTTTTTTACTATATGGGCTACAAGCCTGAACATTATTTGTAGAACTTTTTCTTCTCTTCTTTTTTCTTTATTATGAGAATAAAGAGTGGGCCATCTTGGAGTTATTGTGGAACTCCTTTTTTTTTTAAACGTGACATGCAAAATAAACTTGATCATAGATCAATGAACAACCGAACAAACATATTTAACCATTGTCCAATGTAAAGACCGCTCTGATACCACTTGAAGTAGACCTATTGGTCACTTCCCCTGAGAATCCATTATAACATGGATGAATCCATATATTCCTTAATGAATAAATAATTATTATTCTATATTCATTGACACATTTTGAGATACAACGAACGTGCATATAAATACATGTAAATACATGTAGGGGTGATAAGTCATGTCTTTGGCAAAGGGAATGACTTATCATTATTACATATTAATTACAACATCACATAATGATTGTCCTATGACTATTATTACATGATATTTGTCATATTATAAAAATAAATGTAATATACTTTAAGTATATTACAGTTTCCTTTAAAGTGATAGTCTAGTGTTTATTAAAGCATCCACATCCCCATTACTTGATGTTCCAACCACGAGAGAGAAACTTTGAGCATAAAAGATTGTACATACATATATTATTTGATTAAAATGAACCATATCAAAATGATACCCATGTTCAAAGTGTTAAGTATAATTTGGGATATGGACATGCTACATCTACCTATGCCTCCAGTAGTACAACTTGAATCAAAAGGTGTCAACGTTTATCTAAAGGAAAATTACACCCCCATGGTACAATGAAGAAAAATAATAAAAATGAGTGTTATAATGTGTTATTAGATAACACCTAATGTTTACCACAATAACAACCATATAAGAAACCATATCACCATGTCGTGAATCTAAGCTTTAAATTTCTAAGCAAGAGTGCTTACACTAAGTGTGAAGGAACACCACACCACTAAAAGGGTGGCTTTAGTACTAATTTCCCATATGTGATCACAATCTCCTCATGACATATAATGAGGGAAACACTTTCTAAAATAAATGTGGAGGAATAAATTGGTTTGAATTGCAGGGTTCTAACATGTTAATTTTTATGAGCAAGCAATATAGGACGTATTATTTTTATGTATTTTCTGCACATAACAAATATTCTTTTTTTAGAAGCTTTTGTTTGTTCGTGGGAAAGCGACTACTTTTTATTTTGTTTGTACTCAATCATATAAGATACAATATGGTTGGGTGTTATAAAAAAACAAAGTCTTCTTAAAATAAGTACATTTTAAAAAACTCAGTTGAATAGGTGTTTGCTGGAGCATCAACTCCAAGATCTAAGTGTGAGAAATCACAAGTATAGAAATATAACTAAACCAACCTCCTATCTATGAATCCAACAACATATCAAACATAATAAGAACATAAAGATAAAAGGAAAAAGAATACACTAGATATACGTGGTTCACCCACTTGGGCTACGTCCACATGAATGTTGTATTCTATTATCTCCATAATTCTCCTTCAATATTACAAGAGAGAAACTCCACAATTACCCCATACAAATATAGAAGAATGCTTGAAATCACAAGATGATGATCACATGTTATACCTTAAGAGGCACTTTTGGAATTATTATATATCAAGAGATATGAAGGAATTACTCTCACATATTGCATGTGGGATAATATAATTCTCCTTTTTATGTTCTCTTTATATAATATTCCTACCAAGAGTAAACTATTCCATAATAAATATGAGATATTTGTTTTATACTCTTTTACATAAGATTGTGGACAAATTCCGACATAATGCAAAGAAATTATTACCTTCCAAGGATATAATATATTCCAACACTCCCCCTTAATAATTGTTGGGAGAAAATCCCACACTAATGGAGGAAGGAGTCATTACTAATTCCCCCCCTTGATGACAACTTCCCTCATCCCTAACAATGAGTGAATATGTACAAAATTTGCCTCTGTCATGGATTTGGTGAAGATATCGGCTGCTTGCTTCTCAGTAGGAGAATATGCCAGAGAGATAGTACCATCTGCAACTAGATATCGAATATAATGTGCATCAAGATCAAGATGTTTTGTCTTGGAGTGATATACCGGATTATAAGAAAGTTGCATTTCACCTTGATTGTCACATCTCAACTCTGTGGCGGATTTCTGAATCAGTCCAAGCTCCGTAAGAACATGGCGTAACCATACTGCTTCTTTAGAGGCTTCTTTGGTTGCTATGTACTCTGCTTCACAAGAATATAATGCAAGAGTCTTCACCTTCTTACTGGACCAAGAAATTGGACCCGAACCAAGTTGAAATAGATAACCTACAGTAGACCGTCTGTCTGAATTGTCACCTACCCAATCAAAATATTTATAACCAAGAAGTGAAACTATAGCACTCCTTGAATAAAATACACCATAATTCACTATCCCTTTTAAGCATCACAAAATTCGCTTAGCTGTCTGCCAATGACTTCCATGAGGCTGTTGCATGAACCTAGAAACCAGAATGACGACAAAAGAGATATCGGGATTTTTGTGTGTCAAATATATCAAACTACCCATAAGATGACAATACAATGTAGCATCAACAAGAGTAATAGATTCCACAGTTAACTTAACATCAAACTGAAAAGGTGTGGGGGAGGGATTATAATCACTCACATGGAAATGAGTCAATAAATTTGTTGCATACTTCGGCTGAGAGAGAAAAATACCATTGGCCATATGCCAAATCTGAAGACCCAAGAAATAGTACAAGATGTCGAGATCTGTCATCTCAAACTGCTTTTTGAAGATCACTTTTCATATTTTGAATTAATACAAGTTGGTTGCTAGTGATAATAAGATCATCCACATATAAGACAATAATGAGGGCATGATCACCAAAGTCTTTGACATACAGATTTGGATCAGATATGCACCACTTGAAACCATTCTTCAAGAAATATGCATTAATTTTATCATACCAAGCCCTCGGTTCCTGCTTGAGACCATACAAAGACTTTCATACTAAGTTATAATTTTTAGTAGTAACAAAGCGAGGGGGTTATTGCATATAAATTTATTCATTAAGATCACCATTAAAAAAAGCACTTTTAACATCCATTTGGTGTATTTCCCATTTATAAGATGCAACAAGAGACAAAATGGTTCTTATTGTATTCATTTTAGCAACAGGAGCAAAAGTTTCATTATAATCAATACCTTCTTGTTGATTAAAACCTTTGGAAACTAACCTTGTTTTATATTTTTCAATCTGACCTTCTGCATTAAACTTTGTTTTATATACCCATTTACAACCAATTAAGTTCCTTCTCGGAGGAAGGGGAACAAGAGTCCATGTCTTGTTCTTTATTAGAGATTCATACTCAATAGCCATAGCTTGTTCCCAATGAGGGTGACCCTTAGCTTGAGCATAAGTAGTAGGATCATCTGTGGATAATACTTTGGTCATAAGAGAAAAATTAGATCTAGTTCTACGAGTATCAAAAGGATGATCGGTCTCACTACCGGTGGATTCAAGAGTTTTCCAGGCCCAAACAATAAGATGAGAAGCAACATAAGTTACTTCAGGATATTCAGCTAGAATACTTCAAGAAGAGGGTGAACTCAGATCAATAGTAGGCACAAAGACGGAATAAGAGTTGATAGATATAGGTGTAACAGGAGACAATGGCACATTCAAGGTAACATGAGGTTCAACAGACTTAGGTAGTGGAGATACTTCATTGAAGTGAAAATTTCGCCGGATAATGACACTTTGGGTAGAAGGGTCAAACAACTTGTAAGCTTTGGAATCCTCAGCATAACCAATGAAAATACATTTATGTGACTTGGGTTCTAACTTTTTCCATTTTTCATCAGGAATATGAGCCCAACATTCACTGTCAAATATCTTAAAGTTACTTATATCGTGTTTTCTTCCATTCCATTTTTCCTCAGGGATAACATGCATGATTTTTTTTGTAGGAACTCTGTTTAAAATAAAGTTAGCATAACAAATGGCTTCAACACAATTTTTTTTATGTAATCTGTTAGAATATAACATACATCTATCCATTTCAACCAGAGTCCTATTTTTTTCTTTCAACAACCCCATTTTGTTGAGGCGTATAAGGAACAATATTTTGATGTTGAATTCCATTCTTAGACAAATATGCTTCAATTATTTCTTAATGAATTCCCCCCCATTATCTGATCTCAAGGTTTTATTGGTTTTACCATATTTGTTTTTAGCAAAGGATTTAAATTCTTGAAATTTAGCAAAGGTTTCACTTTTATGTTTCAGAAAATAAAGCCATGATTTTTTGCTAAAGTCATCAATAAAAGTAAGAAAATAAACTGCATGAGATAGAGAAGGAGTTTCAAGAGGACCACAAATATCTCTATGAATTAATTGCAAGGGTTCTTTAACACGCCAAGCTTTACCTTTTTCAAACATTTCTCTATGATGTTTACCAAGCACAAAACCTTCACAGATACCTTTATTAGACGAAATATTAGGCAAGCCATGTACCATTTTAGATAACAATTGCATTTTTCCATAATTCAAGTGACCTAATCGTGGATGCCATAATTGAATTAATTCATAAGTGCGAGTAACATAGGAATACAATGGTTGTCTTTTAGTTGAATTGAAACCAACAAACTTATATAAACCAATGTCATGATCAACAGGACCTGAAGAAACTACTTTGAAATTTTGGTTGATATCTTTAAGAACATATTTATCTGACCAGGCTTCAAATTTATATCCTTTCTGACATGAACGATAAATAGAAAGAAATTTTATGGGAATGTTTTGAACATGAAAACATCTTCTAATTGACCATTAGTAACTTGAAAATTACCAAAACAAATTACGTCAAGTTGTTTACCATCACCAATAGACACTTTCTGAGATGAGTGATAATTATTGTCATAAGATGTAAACAAAGAAGCATTGCATATCATATGGTTACATGAACCATAATCCACTATCCATTCCACATTAGAAGAATTACTAGATTGAACAAAAGACGTACATAAAGCTACTTGTTGTTCATTAGAATCTTGCATTTTAGCCTTAACATTTAAACGTTTTCCTTTATAGCAACTCTTTTCAGGATGATTAGTTTTACCAAAATACTTACAAGGATCATATACTTTCTATTTCTTACTAACTTCATGAGTAACAATAGAAGCATTACTAGAATTATTAGTTGAAGATTGTGAACAAGAACCTTTAGTATTAGGCTGCAAAATTTTCTTAGGATTCTTATTATTATGTGCCATTAGAGATTTATGAGAAGTTAGTTGACCTTAAACAATCAACCTTTCTTGCTCATTTATCAACCCTTTACAAAATTCGTCAAAAATAGGTTATGTGGTACCTTTAGACATTTCAATAGCTCTATTACTAGTTTGGATGAACATGTCAAAACAAGATGACAATTTATGTTCTACAATAATGATTAATGCAATATCAGTCTTCTTATAATCTTTACCACAATTGTTTAATTTTTCATTTAAGGTTTTCGGCTCATCAATATAGAGTTCTATCCTATCAAAATTATTAGGAGCTAGTTCATGGATTTTCTTTTCTAGATAATAAGCAGATACATCATCAGATTTATCAAATAGAGAAGCAATAATTTTCCATACCTCAACCGGGTTGTCTTCTGCCTCAATACTTACTTAAAGACTATCTGATATTGTTTTTCCAATGAACCCTCTTGCTTGATCACATCTTTCTTCCCAAATAACCAAATCTTCAGGATCAATGGGCTTCTTGTGTTCACCATTAACCAACCTCCAAAGATTCTTTCTCCTGAGAACATCAATCATTTTTCTCTTCCATGCAAGATAGTTAGAACCATCAAGTTCATGAGAATAAACTACTTCTAAAGTCATTATGATGAAAAACTTAACAAGAGATAAATACTAATGCAAATAATAGACAAGCTAGGGAAAAAATGAGTAAACTGAAAAGATCTTACCAAAAAAAAAATAAAAAAAAAATCAAACATATAAAATCATACCCAGATCTGAATAGAAGACTAAGGGATACTAGATTTGATGACAAATCTACAAAAAATAGCAGTGCCCAAAATAAAATATGAAGATAATCGTGTTGGAAAAAAACTATAGAAGGTGGTAGATTATAGCCACCAAGCTCTGATAACATGTGATAAATCACATGTATAGAAAGATAACTAAACTAACCTCCTATCTATGAATCCAACAACATATCAAACATAATAAAAATAGAAAGAGAAAAGGAAAAAGAATACACCAGATATATGTTGTTCACCAAATTGGGTTACATCCACAGGAAGGTTGTCTTCTATTATCTACATAAATCTCCTTCATTCTTACAAGAGAGAAACTCCACAATTACCCCATAAAAATATAGAATAATGCTTGAAAGCACAAGATGATGACCACATGTTATACCTTAAGAGACACTCTTGGAATTATTATATACCAAGAGATATGGAGGAATTACTCTCACATATTTCATGTGGGATAATATAATTCTCCTTTTTATCATCTCTTTATATAATATTGCTACCAAGAGTAAATTATTCCATAATAAATATGGGATATTTGTTTTATACTCTTTTACATAAGATTGTGGACAACTTCCGACATAATACAAAGACATTATTACCTTCCAAAGAATATAATATATTGCAACACTAAGTGGGAGGAGGATGGTAGTAATCTGCGTTTAGAGGCAATGTCATTTCACTTAATAAATCTTGAGTTTGAGAATTGCAGTATAAGTCGTTGAAGCAATTTTGGAGTGCACGTTCGAAGGAGAGAAGGTAAAATACCCAAGAGGTGTGGTTTTCCATTGATGTTGGGAACATAATCTGTTTGATATGTTCCTATGTATCCTTATTGAAAATTGTTAAACCATTGTCGTTGTAACTTGTAAGGGATCGATCACCCCATTTGCTCATTGTTTGTTGCTTTTATGTGAGGCAAAGTTGCAATGCATTTGAGAAATTTTGTCATCGTTTGTTGCTTTTATGTGAAGCAAAGTTGCAATGCATTTGAGAAAGAATGCATGGTTTTTTCTCTAAATCTTTTACTATCATTAGAAACATGAGAATGAATGTAAACTAAGACTGTAGATTTTGCAGAATATTCAAGTTCTCCAACAATGCAATTTAATGCAATATGTTTTCAATGAATAAAAGCTTCATAGTGAAGTTCCTATTTTCTTTGTATCATTAGATGATGATAATACTTTTCATCCACTGATTTATCCAAAATTGTATTAAGTTCTGGCTCCCAGTGCAAAGAAAGATTTATTTGATTATAAAATGGCCAGAATATTGTTTGAGAGTAATTTTGTGATGCATCATCTCTTAGCTTATGTATCTTATTTTGTGGGAGATGAAGCATGAAAGACACCATTGTAATGGATTTCTTCTTGTTTGGGAATCAATTTCTTGTTCCTTTAACTTCTCATCATAAAGTTGGCGTGTTCCTTCCATCCTCTATTTTTTACTCATCATTACTAAACCTTCCCTATGAAGAATCTCGTGAGAATGTTGGGATGAAGACTTAACTAAACCATACGAATTTTATATTGGTTGATATGTATTATTGTTTGTAATATATAAACCAATGGGTGTTTACATAGCATTGATGGTAGTTCAACTTTATTTAGTAGCTAAAATGCCTTTTGATTATTTTTATAGTGCCTGGTTCAATTTGTAATAGTGCATCTGGGGGGTGACAGTGAGTTTATATAATATACAATTCATTCTATATGCCCTTCTCTACAATTTCACTATGTAATTTAACAATCTTGTATATGGCGAGAACAATCAGTGTTAAGAGTAACATTTACCATGTCAAAGTTGCACAATTTCACTCCCTACCTCCATTCTATCAAAGTTTCACAATTTCACTCCCTACCTCCATTATGTCTAAGTTGCACAATTTCACTTCTTGCTTCCACCTTGTTAAAGATGCGCAACTTCACCCCACCCATCTTCATTTTTTTGAAATTATTCCGGTCAATAACAATAATTTTACTAGTGGATCAAGCACTGCCCTATCCACATGAAACAACTCCTTGTGGAGACAATTGGTCCACGAGAAGAAAACACGTCTCAATTGAGATTTGAACTTGGGTGGGAAGGATAACAACTTATATTCTTAACCACCTAAACTAGACCCTATTGACTCCTTGCCCACCTTCATGAAGGTGGAGTGAAAAGATTAATCACTTTTCAGATTTGTTTTTGGTAAATAAAAATGTATTTTATATTATATCACATCACAAAATGGCATGTAAGATATTTTCAACTTGGTATGGGTCTCCTAGGTGAAAAACATAACTATCGAGAAGGTGACTTCATCACCCAACATATCTACCAAAATCCCAACCAAATTCAAACATTTTCAAATACTACAATATGATGGATTACATCCTTTGTTAGAGTATTAAGGAAAAGAAAATGCTCTAGATGATTGAAAATAAAACAGTGTATCATAATTGACAAATGGGAAATGGGAATTGTAGCTAATTCCTAGGCTTAGTTTGAGATTGTCAAGAAAATTCATCATTAACATTTGGGGACCTTCTTTACTAAAAGTTTTCGTACTATTAGATATGGGTTTTGAACTTGCCAAACTATGCTTCAACATTTGGCTCTCTCTCAATAATTATGTATTGCATTGAGAGATATTCTACAACCCAATATGGGGGAGATGTTGTCACTTACATGGGTAACATTGACGTGTCAGTTGTGAGTTATAAAATATAAAAATAAATTGTAATGTCACTACACATATAGGCTAAAGAAAGTAAAAAGAAATTACAATTTAGGTTCACACAATTATACTAACATTTATATAAATATATAAATATATATCCATCTTAACTCGAAATATATCAAGCACTGAGAGGGATAAAAAACCTCGAGGTGAAAATCTTTGTTTTAGAGTGAAAAACTTGAAGAGAGGTTTTCACCTTGAGGGATTTGACCCCTCTCGGTGATTGCTAGATCTGAAGTTAAGATGGATATGACATTGCAAGAGATTTTGTCCTATTATACCAAATTCCATATTCTTGACTTGATCTCTCTCTCATCCTAATCCTCTCATTTTTTTGCATGGAAAACCTCTCCAAGCTGGCCTTTGACACTTCAGTTTGTCGGAGCATCCACCACTCTATTGTTTCCTCTATTTTTTCCTCTTTTGTTGTGATTGACACTGGTTTGTTCAAAGTGATTTATGACTACCATTATTTGTGATAAACTTGAAGTCAAACACCATCTAATCCTATCAAGATATAGACTCTTGGTCATAGACATTTTGTTTGAAAGGTGGATATTGAGTTGTGACTCCCCTTCCACCTCAAACCATTGGAAACCAAGATGAGATGCTAAATTTAAACCCATTTCTACTGCACAGACCTCCACTGAATTTTTGGTACCTACACCTATATTGTCTACAAATATTATCACATGAATCCCTTGTCTATCTTGTAATGTATTTCCAATGCCATCCATACTTGGGTTTCCCCTTGAAGCCTTCACAAAGTTTAATTTTATTAATGGATATATCATAGGTCTCCAATGCTTCATTACCTGATCTGATTTTGTGAGGATTGGGAATTTTCTTTGATTTGAAGTTTCACCTTTGGTACCCTGGCTCCTTGCATATGTTTTCCTCATGATCATGGAAATTAAATTTATCATCCTTCCAAATGTTCGCCTCATGATCATGGAAATTAAATTTATCATCCTTCCAAATTTTTGCCTCATGATCATGGAATTTACATTTATCATCCTTCCAATTCTTAGCTAAAACTAATTCTTGAACATTACCAATTATGTGATTAAAACTAATTGTTGGAGGTTGTTCTTGAATTCTAAAGACTCTATGGTTTCACTCTTTCTATAGGTTCCAAAGAACAAAAAAATCCAAACAACAAAACATGGCACTATATTCCACCCATAGTTCATGGGTGGAATTTGAAAGTATTCCTTGGGCCAACTTTGAATCATTTGTGTTGGTCCCTCTTCTTTAAATGGTATTAACACCATCCCAACATGTTTTATCTATAAAGAAAGTTGTAAAGATATGATCCATATTCTCCTCCATCTTCTTGCATATGTAGAAGATAGAAGGACCCCCTAATCCTTGTTTCCTTAGATTTTCCCACAAGAGGATCGTTCTCCATAGGATTGATCGTAAAAATGTTGCCAACTTTCGGCCACTTTCTAGAGTTCCATATTTTTCTCCAAATGCTTTGCTTCGGATTTCGTTGAGATTGTTCTTATATGGGATGGAAAGCTAATTTAATAGAGAAATCCCCATTATGAGTTTGTTGCCTAAGGCCCTTAGAGCACCTTTGGGTTTTCATTGTCAAATCGATTTCCAAGGAGCTAAAGGTTATTTTTTCTCCATTTGGTTTCCTTTCCCCATAGAAAGTGTCTTTGCATATTTTCAATTTCTATCAGGATTCATGTTTGACTTTGCAGTTACGGGTATGCCCAGGGAGTTGGACAAAATTGCAATTCTCTGGAAGCACACTATGCAACATATTCTTTGATGCAATTATGTTCTAGTACTCAAAATGCAAAACTACAATTTACCTTCATTGATGGTCTCTCTAAATGCTTCCAAGAAAAGGTATAGTACCTTTATACCCGACTTCCTTGAATGAATCTTCTCCAACTAGCATTGTGTCGTTCACAAAGTGAATATAGGAGATGGATTTATAGCATGAAGCCACTCTTATACCTTTAATTCCCTGAACTGATTTCACTGTGTTAAGGGCTCTACCCAAACCTCTTGCAAGGATGAACAATAACCTTTAAGAGGCCTTTTGATAGGGGCTATACCAAGACGACCATGTATGCTTGCACTTGTGCGTTGTCCATGCATATGGCATGCCATTTAATTTTTCAAAATTTTTAGACCACCACCAACACTAACCACGTCTAGTCTCCATACACGTCAATGGTTCCATTATCATTGTTGCTCTAAACTGGTCCCTTTCCCACATTCATTGCATCCTACTTGAGAATTCATAAATTAATTTCCTCAATTTTTTCTCATACAAAGTACACATTGTTGAAACTTCCAACTAATTTCCCATGTGGATGCATTCACACAGTATCAACGAAAAATGGAAAGTGCATGCATGCACACTACAATGATCAATTTGTGTAACTGGTGGATCTAGTTGTAACTAGTTTGTTTAACCATATAGGAGATCCTATATATCTAGCATACCCATAAAGGTGTGAGCGAAAGAAAGCAATGTAGTGTAACACAATGTGTGGGAAGAGAGTGAGAGGATGGTTGTAAGCCTATGTTTGGCTATTGTAATTTTCCCTTGAATAATAAGAATACTGATTATCATTTCCCTGTGGTTTTTTCCCTCAAAAGGGGTTTTCCACGTAAACACCGTGTTCATTATGCGATTGTTGTTCTTGGTTTTTTTTTGTCATTAATCTTGTTGAGTTTATGCTTTCATTTCCCAACAAGGGGTATCAGAGCACACAGTTGAAGGATCTGAGAGTGAAGGAGAAGATAATCTGGTCGCTGGATATTAGAGTTGTGGTTTTGTGGAGCAAAGAGATATTCAATCCTAAGCTTTTAAGTTGAAGCTATTGAAGGTGGAGAAGCATTAGATTGTCCTTAACGCTCACTAAGCTCAGTTACATGAGTATTAGTCTATCCCTAATGCTCCTCACACTTGTGAAATAAAAAATTCTAAAAGATTAACGCTCCCCAGGACATACATAGGGAGTGTTGCCTAACACTCCCCTAGCCATACAAAGGGAGCGTTCATTCAGGGACTAGTGATCTGCAAGCTATACATAGGGAGCATTAGTCACAAAATTTGACTCAAAAAGGTTTGTAAGGTCAAGGAGGTATGAAAGAAAACTTTTTTTATTGAGTAAGTGGAGGATCGCTTTGGTTTGTAAAGGATCGCTTTTCTTATTTAAAGGATCGCTTTGGTTATTTAAAGGATCACTTTGGTTATTTAAAGTAAGTGGAGGATGTATTAAATAAAAAGGTGAGGTGGATATATATATTTTATAAAGGATCATTTTTGTATGTGTATCCATCTTTGTTTAAGAGGTAGGCCCTTTTGTTTTGGTAAAAGGTTTTGAACATTAAATATAACTGATGTTTTAGGGTTCAAACTTGAACAATAGAATTATTCCTCCATATTAAGAAGCTTAGTATTATAAGTTGTGGTTTCGAGACAGATTTGTTTTGCTAATGGAAAAAGTGCAGAGTTAAAAGTTTGAGGTGGAGAAATTCAACGGAAAGAATAACTTTCACTTATGGAAGCTCAAGATGTGGATCTGCTCGTGAAACAAGGATTTCAAAAGGCATTGGTGGGAACATCAAAGAGACCGGAGGGTATTTTGAACGAGGACTAGGATGATCTGGATTCAAGAGCTCTTAGTATCATTCGTATGTGTTTGAAAGATGAAGTTTTGTTTAACATCGTAGGAGAGGAAACAACAACATGATTATGGAGTAAGATGGAATTTTTTTATATGACAAAGTCCTTGACAAACAAAATCTTCTTGAAGAGGTAGTTGTATAGCTTATAGATGAAAGAAAGTACAAAAATTGTTGATCATTTAAATGTTTTCAATAGTCATATTTTTCAATTATCTACTATGGAAGTAAAATACAAAGATGAGGACAAGGTAGTTACACTATTGTGTTCATTTCCTGAGTCTTGGGATCATTTAGTCACATCTATGTGGTTTAGCACAATATATGCCATTGATTATGATATTGTTGTGGGAGCTATGTTGTCTAAGGAAATGAGGAGAAGATCCAGTAAAGAAACTTCAACAACAGAAGAAATGGTGGTTAGAGGTCGATCTATAGAAAAAGGGAAAGATCAGAGAGGTACACCAAGATTTGAGTCAAAAGGAAAGAAGGGTAAACAAAAATGTTGGTTCTGTGGAAAATCTGGGCATCTCAAGAAGGATTGTTGGAAAAGACAAAAAACATCCAAATAGGACTCCACAAAGGAAGCAAAGGAAGCTAATTTAGCTGAAACAAGTTCAGGTTCAAGTATGGTTGATGAGGTATTATCTACTTGTGATGTTTCACATCAACATCAACATTGGTTGTTAGATTCTAGTGTGTCTAGCCACATGTGTATTCATAGAAATTGGTTCTCAACTTACCAATTTATTGATGATGGTGTTGTTTTTATGGGAAATGATTTTTCTTGTAATTTTTTTGGAGTTGGTAGCATTTGGATTAAAATGTATGATGGTATTGTAAGAACATTAACAAATGTGAGGAATGTACATGGAATTAGAAAGAACTTAATATCTTTGGGAGTTCTATATTATGTTGGTTATAAGTGTACAACTCAAGGTGGAGTACTGAAGGTGTCCAACGATATCTTAGTAGTCATGAAGGAAAAAAGGATCGAGAATCTTTATCATTTTGTAGGAAGGATTGAAATAAATCAAGCAGTGGTAGCATATGAAGGTGCAAGTGAATCTAATTGTTTATGGCATCAACGTTTGGGTCATATAAGCGAGAAAGGGATTAAGTTATTGGTTGATCATAAGTCACTTCCAAGTTTAAAGTTTCTAAATTTGAATTTCTGCAAGTATTATGTTTTTGGAAAATAGTGTAGATACAAGTTTAAAACAAGAAGACATATAAGCAAAGGTATCCTTGATTACATTCATTTAGATGTTTTGGGACCATCCCCTATAGTTTATTTTGGAGGATCATCATATTTTGTAACATTTATAGATGATTACTCTAGAAAGATGTGGATATATTTACTAAAAAAAAAAATCTAATGTATTTAATACTTTTAAGCAATTCAGAGCTTTGGTTGAAAAGAGAATTGACAGGTCAATCAAGTGTTTAAGAAAAATCAATGGAGGTGAGTTCACATATGTGGAATTTGAAAACTATTGCAAGGAAGATGGGATCGAAAGGCATAAGACCACAGTTTATACTCCTCGACAAAATTGTGTTGTTGAATGCATGAATAGGACTCTTCTAGAGAGAGAAGGGACCATGCTCGGTAATGCCAAGTTGCAACAAGAATTGTGGGAAGAAGCAATTCTTACAACATGCTATCTGATAAATCGGTCACCATCAACTACAATAAACTGTAAGATTCTAGAAGAGGTATGGACAAGTCATTCGTGTGATTATTCAAATCTGAGAATTTTTTGTTGTGATGCTTATGCTCTTATTTCTAAAGATCAATGTTCTAATTTAGATCCTAGATCAAATAAATATGTCTTTTTTGGTTATGGTGATGGAGTTAAGGGGTACAAATTGTGGGATCCTACTACCCACAAGCTCATTATAACAAGAGATGTAGTATTTGATGAATCCTCAATCATAAAATCAAACCTGATAGATGTTGAAGTGAGACAAGAACAGGTACCACAAGTTCAACAAATTAAGTTGGAGACTCATCCATCTTCAGAAAAGGAGGAACATGAATAAGTTCCAGAAGAAGAAGAAGAATAAGTAGAAAATATCCATGAAACTGTGGATATGCCTCAACCATCTCTAAGGAGATCTACACGTGTCAGGAATCCTCCTACAAGGTATAATGATTATGTTTCATCCGTGGCTTTGGTTTCTAATGATGGAGAACCTAGTTGTTATCAGGAAGCAATGAAGGTATCTAAAAGTGTTAAATGGAAAGAACCTATGAAAGAAGAAATGGATGCCTTGGAAAGGAATAAAACATGGGACTTGATAGAACTTCCATGGAACAAGGTTGTCGGTTGCAAGTGGGTCTACAAACTGAAAAAGGGTGTTGGTGATAAAGTTGAAAGGTATAAAGCAAGTATGGTAGAAAAAGAGTATTCTCAAAAGCAAGGTATTGATTTTCATGAAATTTTTTCACTAGTTGTGAAGCTTGTTTCAATTCGTGTTATGTTAAAACTAGTTGCTTTACTTGATCTTGAGTTAGAGAAGCTAGATGTTAAAATAACGTTACTACATGGAGATTTGGATAAGGATATATATATATGGAACAACCAAAAGGGTTTGTTCAGGATGGAAATAATAGGTTTTTTTGCAAACTCAATAAGTCATTGTATGGCCCGAGGCAATCTCCTAGGCAATGGTACAAGAAGTTTTATTCCTTCATGGTGAGCCAAAATTTTACAAGAAGTGAATATGATCATCGTGTTTACTTTAAAAAGTTGGAAAATGGCATATTCATTATTTTGGTGTTATATGTTGACGATATGCTTGTTGCAAGCAAAAGCATAGTCGAAATCAACAGATTAAAGGCTCAATTAGCTAGGCCGTTCAATATGAAGGATCTAGGAGCAACAAAACAAATATTGGGCATGGAGATACACAGAGATAGGAAAAACAATAAGTTGTGGTTATCACAACAAAATTATGTGGATAAAATACTTATGAGATTCAATATGAATAATGTACTGAAACCTGTACAAATCCCTTTGGCTTCCCATTTCAATATTTCTTCAAGTTTATGACCTATTAATGACGAAGAAAAGGATTATATGTCTCTTGTACCATATGCTAATGCAGTAGGAAATTTGATGTATGCGATGGTGAGTACTAGACCATATATTTCACATGCAGTTGGTGTTGTCAGTGGATACATGTAAAATATAGGTAAAGAGCATTGGGAAACAAGGAAATGGGTGCTTCGGTATCTTAGGGGCACAACTAATTATTATATCACATATGATGGTTCCAGTGATTCAATATGCGATTACATCGATTCATATTTTGTAGGTGACTTGGACAAAACGAGATCCACTTCAGGATATGTCTTTACTCTTGCAGGAGGACATGTTAGTTGGATGTCAAAGATTCAAAACATAGTTGTTTTATCCACTACCGAGGCAGAATATATGGCTGCCCCACATGCATGCAAGGAGGCAATTTGGTTAAAAGCTTTTTTGGGTGAGTTTGGAAGGATGTTGGATAAGGTGAAAGCATTCTGCGATAGTCAAAGTCCTATTCATTTGGCTAGAAATCCATCTTATCACAGTAAGATGAAGCATATTTCTATTAAATACCATTTTGTAAGATAGGTTGTTGATGAAGGGGGAGGGGCTCTAGAAAATGTCCATACAAAAGTGAATTTTACAGACATGTTCACGGGACCAATTTTGTTAGAGAAGCTATGATGATGTTTGGATTCTCTTGGCTTACAAAAAAGGTGATGAATGAATTTGGGCATGATATATCATGTAACTTGTTGTCAAGTTGGATATTGTTGAAACTACCAACTAATTTCCCATGTGGATGCATGCACACCGTATTAGCTAAAAATGGAAAGTGCATGCATGCACACTACAATGATTAGTTTGTGTAACCAGTGGATCTAGTTGTAACTAGTTTGATTAACCATATAGCAGATCCTATATATATAGCATACTCATAGAGGGAATAGAGTGAGTGAAGGAAAGCAATGTGGTATAACACAGTGTGTGGGAATAGAGTGAGAGGATGGTTGTAAGCCTGTGTTTGGATGTTGTAATTCTCCCTTGAATAATAAGAATATCGATTATCATTGTCCCGTGGTTTTTTCCCTCAAAAGGGTTTTCCCACGTAAACACCATGCTCATTGTGTGATTGGTGTTCTCGATTTTTGCTTGTCATTAATCTTGTTGAGTATATGATTTCACTTCCCAACACACATATCCAACAAAATAAATGCGTAATAGATGCATGGAGGATGCGAGAACGAAGGGTGATCCTCGTCGTTGAAGGTATTTATTTCATTGAAGCTGAATTATATAATCCCTTTACATATTATTTGATATTTGAAGTTGGAAGTGGATTTGGAGGTGGTTTCAATAGTGAACTTAGTACAAGAGGTGGTGTAGGAGCCGGATTCAATGTAGAGGAGGAACCAAATTCAACACATAGAAGCTTGCTTTGTCACATCTGAGTAGCATTGTTTACATGTTTTAGAGTTCATTTTTCCTTCTTCTTTCTGTTAGTTTACATGGATTGAAGACTAAAATAAATCCATACCATCGATTCTTGGGAGAATTAATGTTGGGTGATTAAAAAATTGAAATAAAAAAAGTCCCATCTCCAAATTCATTCATTCAACTAGCCTCATTCTTCATGGCTTGACTCTTTCCCTCCTCTACGTTTTGTGTCAAATATATGTTCGTCAAGTGTTCGAAGGAAACTATGTCGAACGAGGGCACAACTATCATTTACAAGTGCACACATCCTCTAGGAAGCTTTGTGTCTCTAGCTAACTGCATCGACTTGGATTTACACTTGGGCGTGATCACACAGTAATGTTTATTCAAACTTGTCAAACTATCAAGACAAACATTATTTAACTCCCATAATTACTTCACGAGGAAAAGGCATTTGGCACAAGAGTTCCACAAGGTGAGCAATATCCACCTTGTTAAATAATATTGAATGCTATGTGAGGGTGGGTATGTATCATTGAATTTGAATTGCTTCAAATTTGAATGTGCATATTTATCTTCAATGTTGTCTAACAAGGTGCTTAATGTTCGACATATAAACAATGAGCACTATCTACCTTGATATATAGTATTAAATTCTATGTGAGAGTGAGTATACACCGTCCACTCTGCTATGCAACATTGAATGTTGCATGAGGGTGGTATGTATCATGGATTTGAATTGATTCAAATTTGACAGTGTATGTTTATATTCACGCACCATTCGACGTTGTGTAGTAAGGTGTTTAATGTTCATCATAGAAATTGTGAGAAATATCCACCTTGCTACGTAGTATTAAATGCTATATGAGAGTGAGTATACACAGTCCACCTTGCTACCCAACATTGAATGTTGCATGAAGGTGGGTATACATCATCGGATTTATATCGTTGGAGTCGGGTGAAAAAATCCAAAAGGTATAACGTTTATAAAATGCCTTTATCTTCCATGTAATCTAAACATTCTACTTTTTGGCCCTTTTTCAAGCATATTTTCCAATCAATTTTGCTCGAAATCTGGAAAAACATTGTTGAAACTACATATTTGAGTGGGTGAGTTTGTATAATCTGAGTGCCCCAGGGGTTTTTCAGGACACTAAATCCATTTATGCATTCAAAAAACAATTTAAACAATACAAATTTGCAATTTCACCCATATTTGTTTTGTCAGATTTTGATTGAAAAAGCCAAAAGGTAGAACGTTTAGACAATGCCTTTATGTTCATGCATGCACCATTAATATTGTGTAGCAAGGTGTTTAATGTTCATCACAAAATCAGTGAACAATATCCACCTCACTATGTAGTATTAAATGTTACTTGAAAGTAAATATACACCGCCAAATTTGAATATATATTCAATTAAAGTATTATAAGATTTATGAAAAATATAAACCCAAATAAAATTAAGTTAGCCCTGTGAATATATAACCTCCTCTCTATATTTATCAGACATAGGGTCTTATTGTTGTTATTGTTACAAGTAAAGTTGAGAGCCTCATTTGAATCGAAGGGCACATTTCTACTCTACCCATGTCTTAATTAAAATTTGAGACTTTTCTTTTGTTGTTTATTAGTCCCTGCCGAAGGCATAGAGGGACTATAATGATCGATAATTCGTTGACTTCATATTAATATGTCCTTTGACTATAAATTTTCGCATCATCTGTATTGTTCGTACTATAGAAGTAAAAACATTATTATTATTATTATTATTATTATTATATATATATATATATATATATATATATATATATAAACTTATATATCATTGTCTCATTGGAGAATATATTCAAGGTCTTATTGCCAGCTTCGTTGTTCCCAATGTTGTAAATGTGTAGATATCTAAAGTTTTGAGCTTAGATGCTCCTTTTTAATTGTTATTATATTTTTACTGAAATGTTTACAAACCAAAAGTTTTGAGCATGGACACTGTTTTTTAATGTTTTTTTATTATTGGTCCCTACCAAATGCGTAGAGGGACTATAATGATCGCATATTAATATGTCCTTTTTACTATTAATATTATTATTATTAGTCCTTTGTATTTGTATTGAAATGTTTGCATACCGAAGGTTTATATCATTGACATTTTTTTTGAGGTGCTTGAATAGGCATGACAACTTAAATGTTTACATAGCGCGAGGTCCTGAAACAGGTCTGACAACTTAAATGTTTTCATATTGTGAGGCCCTTAGACATCCTGACAACCTTAAATGTTTACCTAAATAGGCTTCTCGGAGTACATTTTTTCTCGAAATTTTCCATACAATGTTGCAGTGAATTTGGACAATATTGTTGTCCACCACCAGTTGAATAGGCATTGTATGGTTCATACTTCTTCTAGGCTTGGAATGCAATTTATTCATCGTTGAAGCTACATACATTGTTTACTGGTTCAGTGGGTGATTCTTCTTCGTTGGTTCGTCGGTTGTTGCTTGTTGTTGTTTGGTTCAACTTTGCAAGGTTGGGGACCTGTGCTTGCGGTTGGACCTGTTGGTGCTTGTTGCTTGCTTTTTTTTACTTCAACTTTTCAAGGTTGGGGTCTTGCATTCACAGTTGGATCTATTTTTTTTACTTTGCGGGGTCCAGGTGTTGCACCCACAATTCAACCCGCAGTTCTGTCGTTCATCGTTTCAGAGTAAGTTTCGATGCCCTAATTTCATTTTCTAGTCCTTCTTTGTTGTTCAGTGTTTGCAGTTTGCAAGTAAGAATGTTTGCGTATTTCTACTCACATGCTCGTCATATGTTTCTGGTTCCTTCTATGCTTCAGCTGCAGTTTGGTAATCGTTGGAGATACATATGTTGTTTATTGGTTTAGTGGTTGTTGCTTATTTGTTGGTTCGTCGGTTGTTGGTTGTTGTTGTTTGGCTCAAGTTTACGAGTTTGGGGCCCTGGGGTTGCGGTTGGGCTTGTTCGTGATTTCTCGCTGGTTTGGTGCTTGTTGTTTTCTTTTGTTTACTTTGGATTTGTAGGGTTGGGGTCCTGCACTGACAGTTGGAGCTGGTTTTTTTTTTGGGTGCTTTGTGGTGTTCAGGTCCTGCACCCGCGAGTGGACCTGCGGTTGTGTTGTTTTCCGTGTTTGGCGAGGTTGAGATCTGGCACCTGTTATGTGCCTGGCTATTCTGTTGTAAAATTTTGTTGGTACTTCAGTGTTGACATGATACAAAATAGTGGCATAAGAAATAATTGGACAACTACATGTGCAATTACAATATCTGTTGTCTTTTTGTTAAAATACAACATGTGCAAAACGCAATTTATTAACCATATATGGTGAAATGTGCCCATATCACAATACAACTTCTTTATCCTCTATAGAGACTGGTGTGATCACGATACAATTTGTCTTGTACTTGAGATATGATATGTACATAAAAAATACTGCAAAATTATATTTCCATGTCTGGAAGCATATCTGGATATTTTTCCATAGAAAACCAAAATCATTTAGCTATGGCCATGCAATTTCTTAATATTTTGTGGCTTGTAATATATTTTGGGTAGGGAAAAACTTTATATATTTACAACCATGGATGGAGAAAAACAAAGGTACATGTTTCTAACTATCTTTTATTCTATTCGTTGATTCTCATTTATTGTATGTACATATTACTTGTTTTCTGCTGCATACCAGCTTCCATTCATGTTCATTGTATTTTGTGCGTTCTTGTATTCAAACAAACAAAATAGCTGGAGAAAATGAAGGAGTCTTAACTACAGCGGTGGAAGAGGAGATACAAAGGTACATGCTTGTACTGTTATTTCATATTCCGTTGTTTTGTATTTCATTTATTGTCTGTATATGTGTTCACCTAGTTTATTGTATGTAGATATTGCGTACCTTCCTACATAATAACTTATCTTCATGTCCTTTGTATTTCCTGTGACGCTACATTGAAAAAATTCAAACTCTGTTTATTTATTTTTACATTTCTTCCTGCATACTAACTTCCTTCATGTCCATTGTATTTTTCCTGCATTGCTACATTTAAACATAGTTGTTGGAGAGGACGATGGACTCTTTGGCACGAATGTGGAGGAGGAGTTATAGAGGTGCATACCTGTACTCTTATTTCATATTCCAGTGTTTAGTATTTCATTTATTGTCTGCGTATTTGTTCTACTTGTTCTACTGCTTTGCACCTTCTTTACTGTATGTATATACTATGTATATTTCTGCTTATTCTCAAGTGAATTGTACTCTCTTTGCTGCTACATTGAAATAAATAGAAATGTTTTTCTTTCTTTTACATGTTGTTATGCATACTAACTTGCCTTCATGTGCACTATATGTTCGACGTTGCTACCTTGAAAGAAACAGATTGGTTGGAAAGGAAGATGAATTCTTATATGCGACAACAGAGGGGTCTGTGGTACAATCTTCAAAAAGGTATACCAACTGTGCTAGTAAATTAAACATACAAAACAGGTGGGGGCATATAATATTGGACTAGAAAATGATGATTTGGAAACAATGGGCCTTGTGCCTTCCCCATTTCTAATTTTTCCATTTTCTATTATCCCTTTTGATTGCTGATTGCTATGCTTAGTCGTCTTTCCGAAAATGCCTTGGTGCGCGGGTTGGCGGACTCACGGGTTCACATTTATGGTCATGCTTCTACCTTATTCCATACTTACCCACTTTGTTGATTACGGGTGTCGGGCTAGCAGGTTCAAGATTTCACCTCTCAGTTCATAGGTTCCATGATATACATATTGTTCGTCGTACCTTGCCATCACACCCTATTTACTGTTGCACATTTTTTCAATAAAAAAATATGAGGCAAAAAATTTGACCCTTGGGTCCTCATGTTTCCTGAGTATCCATTGACAACCTATTTCGTATTCCATCTCCTTGGACCCTACATGTGACATTAAGAAAAATTATGGATAATATACAATGCATATGCTTGTTTAGTCCTTCTGATGTTCATCTACACATGCTTGCATTAGAAAACATTGGACTAGTGACATAGCCATGAGAAGTCAATCATCCCAAACATCAATAGACCGACAAGGCCAAAGGTAAAGATGCATACATTATGTTCCTCACATGTTTACCAAACAAATATCCTCAGTTATTTATTCATCTATGGCATGGTGAATATGTTGATGTCATCTGCAACACATACTTTAAAGTCCACAGGAAGTATCAACAAGTGCAAGAGAGACACCGAAGACAACGTGGGTTCTGCAGACTAAGAGGTCTGGTTGCAAAACTCTAGCTCCATAGTTCATCCAAACTATGCATCTACTTGTACATTTATGCCATTAAAAAAAGAAAACAAAAAAATAGTGCACACTAGCATTCACATTACTTTTCCTATTCAAAAAATGTCACCAGGTCTAAACTTGTAACACCCAAAATACTATCAATAGAGGGCTTGAACAGTCGTCGAACTGGACAAGTGTTCATTGGGGACATAATGGTCATCTATATCACCTACTTGGACAAGGAAAACAAAACTAGATCCATTATACGTGCTAACATGACAGACAAGGAGGCCCTAATGAAAGTCAGACTAACTATTACTATAGAACTTGTCCAGAAACATGTAGAAAAGATATTACCAGGTAATGGGATATCCATTACAAATTTTAATATATTTCCCAAAACAGTATGTGACCGTGGTGATTGTGATTGGATTATATTGCTCAACGAAACAAGTATTGTGGAAAAATTTCTCGCTATTTGTTTAGAATATCATTTTGTTTCAGACACAACTATCATCCAAATTGCACAGAGAAACGACATTTACCCAATTGGAACCATTGGCACAATTGTCACACTCGCGAGAAAACTTGGCTCGCAACACATTATCCATATAAAAGATGGAGAGTCAGACAATAACAAGGCAATGGTACCCTTCTCCATATCCAATTTTTTCCTTTTCTTTCACATGTCCATGTATCTCTGTTAAGTTACAAAAATATTGCACTGTTCCATGTTGCAACTGCAATTGTTCTACACCTATTCGAATTTTTTTTCGTCAATGGAACAACAATTTCATAAAGGGAAATTTCCACTTATGCTCTTAAAAAATATAACAAAGAAAATAGATGTTAAAGAAATGATCTTTTGCACAACCCAAGCAACATTTGTAACAGAATTGCGAGCAGGCATAGTACAGGATCTCAAAAAACTAACTAGATCTACAATTGTTGTGTGTATACATCTACATATTCATCCTCACTTTGCTCATACAAATTGCCTTCACCAAATTTCTGCATTTTTTTTTGTTTTTTGGAAGTTGTATATTATATTGCAAAATATATTAACTCCTATGCTCACGTTTCTAGGTTGAAGGTGTTTTGGTCGCAGTAAATGCATACTCGACCCCCTTTGAGCCTGTATGTGTGAAATGAAACTCTCCTTCTTTTGATTCTGCTTTCATAAGTGTTGATACAATTAATTGTCTACGATGCAGTAAAAAATGTCCATACATATATAGACATTTCCTTAATTCTTCCATCTGAACCATGGGAAACACAATCGTACATTATACAATAAGACAACCTCTGTTACAATATGTGCCTCCCGGGTTAACAAAATTTTCATATGAAGCATACCTACAAAAAAAGGAAAATAGTGTCTACATGCTGTGCGACTTTCAGATACATAGCAAGTTTACCTTAAATGAGGACAATGCAATATTGCATATCAACTGAAAAAATAATAAAAAAAATCGTATCAACACCCAGATGAATGTTCGTCGGCCCGTTGGAGGAGTCTGCATGTTTTTGGGTGCCCAAATTGGACAATTGTTTTCCAACTATATAGCCATGGCAGGATTTCTGTATTTTTTTTTGGGTACCCGAATAAAAAAAAATCGGTCTCCAACTATACATTTATGGTATGGTATCTACATTTTCTCGATGCCCTAATTGAAAAAAATGACTCAGTAGGGATTGAAACATCAACTTGATATTTTCATAACTCGCTATAGAGATTGGGGAGTTCAGACATTAGAATTCGTACAGGAAGGTGCGGTTGTTGGTGATGTACACGCGCATAATATTGTTCAGTCCATAAATGGGAAGCATGAGTGAAAACGCCATAAAAAGTATCCAACTATAAATAAATCAGGCCATCCTTGGAACCGTTGAAATAGCTTGAACCTCTAGGCAGAACCATCAGGCATTTCCAATAATATTTGAAATTTGGCATTGTTAAAACTAGTGGTGATAGACCATGGCACTATCAAAAGAAAATGTCCATAGTGATCTTGTTTAATGGTAAAATAGTGATCGACAACTTTCTTGTTCCCCATTTTGAGGTCTGGTTATAGCTAGCGTACAGTGGTGAAGCTCCGCTGGTTTTGTGTTGTCTTGTGTTTGGAAAATTTTTGTTCATATCCCAATGCCCCGGTTATTTTCTCGTGGGAACATATACCAGATGTAAGAGAAAACCAATGCCACGATATGTTTTTTATATATATCAATTTGTTTGATGCAAAGGTCGATGCATACTTCTCTATGGAACCTTGTGGGATCTTGCTTGACATATTCTGTGTTCATGCATTGCCTTCTGCTCAACTTTCAATACATTTGGTGTTTACTTGGTTCTTGGTTGTATGCTTCGTTCTGGAAAATTAATAATACATTCAGGATCTTTGAAGTTTTTCTATGATCTTAAAGACTATAGAGGACATGCTTTTCCCTTTAATATAAGCTATGTGACACAAATGTAGTGTGTGGCTTGTTTTAGCAATTTTCCTTGATTGATGAACTTAGAAAAATTAATCTCCTGGAATAATTTGAAACACAAGAATATATACTATTTGAATTCCAATGGAACTATCATATCAACAAGAGGACATTAAAATTCAAATTCGTCGTTGTTATACTTGCGGTGAAGCTGACAACACAATAACTTTACTTAAACATCCCAAAATTGATTTTCTTGTAGCTTTTCGACGCTTCTCTTATACAAACAGAGCCTGGAAACTATAAGCATGACTCGTTGTATCTATTCCTTGATTGAAGAACATGTTCATATGTTTAATGCACTTCATAGTTACTGTTAAGACCATTAATGGGGCTTTCTTACACCAATTAGTTCTTCTGAAAATTGCCATCCCCTTTCTTTTTTCTCTCTACTTTCCCTTTCTGGTTACTTACTCGTTTTTCAGAAAATGTCTAGGTGCGGGAGTTGGCGGATTCACGTCTTTGGATTTCCACTTACTTTTATATCACTAGCCCGACCGACCACTTCCCCATTTCATATTGAACAAATTTTTTGGATCGCGGGTTCCCGGATAAGAGGGTTCCTAGATAAGAGGGCTATCAGATAGGTGGGTTCAACATTGCATTTTCATTGTTCCGCCGCCTATAAACAACACCCATACTTCCACGATCTACAAATTAGAAAACAAATTCCCCTTTATCTTGTTTTTATAACTTTTCCTTGATCGATGAACTTAGCAAAATTAATCTCCTGGAATAATTTGAAATAAAGAATATATACTATACGAATTATGATGGAACTATCATATCAATGAGAGGACATTAAAATTCAAATTCATCATTGTTATACTTGCGGTGAAGCTGACAGTACAATAACTTAAACATCCCAAAAATGATTTTCTTGTAGTTTTTCGACGTTTCTCTTATACAAACAGATCCTGGAAACTACAAGCATAGCTTGCTGTATCTATTCCTTGATTGAAGAACCTGTTCACATGTTTAATGCACTTCATAGTTACTGTTAAGACCATCAATGGGGCTTTCTTACACCAATTCTCGCTTCCAAAAATTTCCATCCCCTTTCTTTTTTCTCTCTGCTTTCCCTTTCTGGTTACTTACTCGTTTTTCGAAAAATGTCTAGGTGCAGGAGTTGGAAAGTTCAGGTCTTCATATTTCCACTTACTTTTATATCACCAGCACGATCGACCGCTTCCCCATTTCATATTGAACAAACTTTTTTGATCGCAAGTTCCCAGATAGGTGGGTTCAACATTGCATTTGCATTGTTCGGTCGCTTGCAAACAACTCTCGGACTTACGTGATCTAAAAATTAGCAAACAAATTCCCCTTCATCTCATTTTTAGCACTTTTCCTTGATCAATGAACTTAGCAAAGTTAATCTCCTGGAATAATTTGAAATAAAAGAGTATATATTATGTGAAGTCCAATGGAACTATCATATCAATGCGAGGACATTAAAATTCAAATTCGTTGTTGTTATACTTGCAGTGAAGCTAACAGTACAATAACTTTACTTAAACATCCCAAAATTGATTTTCTTGTAGTTTTTCCACGCTTCTCTTATAAAAACAGATCCTCGAAACTATAAGCATGGCTCACTATGTATATTCCTTGATTGCTTCCACGTTTCATTTTGAACAAAATTTTTGGATCTCTATTTCCCGGATAGGTGGGTTCAAAATTGCATTTCCATTGTTCCACCGCCTGCAAAAAACACCCAGATTTTCACGATCTACAAATTAGCAAAAAAATTCCTCTTTATCTCATTTGCTTTCGCTTTCTGCTTACTTGATCCTTTTTTTGAATGTCTTGTTCTTTTATATATAGCACCTAAAGTTCCACAATATACAAATTTACCCTCGAAATCCGTCATTGTCTCCTGTTCCGTGTTACACATTTTGCATTCAACGGTTGGGGTAGATACAATTTGACCATCGGGCCCTCACGTCTCCTAAGTAGACATTGTGGCCATGTTTCCAAGCCCATCAATATTCCTTGTTCCAAGTATGTCTAATTATTTTATATCACGAGTTTGACCAATCGCTTGTCCATTGCATACTTGGCCACTATTACCATCGTCGGTTCCTAGCCATGCTTGCTCAACATTGCACTTCCATTGTTCCTCTACGTACAAACAACACCCAGAATTCCATGATATACAAATTGACGGCCGAAATCTATCATTGTGACATACAATTTGACCATTCGCCCCTCACGTCTCCTAAGTATATCTTGTGACCCTATTTTTTGTTAAATTATGAGCTTGAATTCTTATGCAGATTAATTCTTTTATTTTCTCCAACACTTTGATTCCAGCTTAATACACTTCAACAATACCAAATCATAACCGAATAGAAATAACTATGTAGATAAATAAGCATGCACATCAACAACACATATACCATAGGGAAACCCTATACATAACCCCAACAAACAATATTCCTTTATTGCATTAATAATGTAAGATCACTTACAAATATCCACCATGAATGTTCTACTCTGAAAGAGCTTGCCAAGATGACTCTAACTTGACAAAGACCTAAGAGACCTTGCTAAAATACACCTCTAATATGTTGCCTCTATTGTTGATATACAACATTGATATGATGTTGATATACGCCTTTGATATGCAACCTCTATTGATGATATACAACACTAATATGCTTCTTTGATATGCTGCCTCTTTATCACTGATATGCACCTCTATTGCTTCACCCTTAACCTACATATCAAACTATGTTGAAGAGAGGGGTCAACCTCTTCTTATAAAGGCTGAAGAGGAGAAGAGGAGAGGCTTGAAATAGTAACTTGTTTTCATGCTTTAATCATAACCCAACTTCATACTTTAGTTCGAACTTAAAACTAGACTTGAGACTGGTATACTTTAGTTCGAAAATAGAACTAGACTTGAGACTTCAGTTACAACTCAACATTGCACTTTAGTTCGAAAATAGAACTAGACTTGAGACTGGTATACTTTAGTTCGAAAATAGAACTAGACTTGAGACTGGTATACTTTAGTTCGAAAAGAAAACTAGACTTGAGACTTCAGTTACAACTCAACATTACACTTTAGTTTGAAAATAGAACTAGACTTGAGACTTCAATTACAACTCATCATTACACTTTACTTTGAAAATAGAACTAGACTTGAGACTTCAGTTACAACTCAACTTTACACTTTAGTTCGAAAATAGAACTAGACTTGAGACTTCAGTTACAACTAGACTCTTTACAAGGTAATTCAAATTCTCTTCATGGTGGATAATGTTACACATGCCAACACACTAGATCAATACATTTATATCATTTTCAATATTAGGAATATCGTTTGTTTCTAGGTCATAGGAATTTTATATTCAACCTAATTTTTTCTAGATGCCTTGACTTTTTTTCATGTCTCACAAGGTTTGACTAGGCTCACAGAGGTTGTACATTCCCCCTGACTTTTGCACTAGTTTTTCTATGCTCACAGTGGTTGTACGTTCCCCCTGAATTTTGCACTAGACTTTCTATGCTCACAAAGGTTGTATGTTCCCCTTGAATTTTACATTAGACTCACATAGCATCTTGTTTGTCCCAACATTTGGTTTGAATCACAAAGGTTGTACATTCCCCCTGGCTTTTTTCAATACCTCACAAGACTAGTTGATTTTCCAAATCTCCCTGGCCAACCTATGGGTGGCCCATATGGCCTCTCATTGGAGAATTATTGTCGATGCTTCCAAATTTAACACTCCCTCTCAGCAAGGGACTCATTCTCAGCCACACCAATATTGCCTCTCAGCTGCACAAACTATCTCGAGGTCAGAGGCTTGGTCAGGATATCAACTACCTGCTCACTCGTGGCTATGTACTATAACTTTATAATTTTTCTCTGGACCAAGTCTCGGATGTAGTGGTACCTCATGTCAATATGTTTTGACCTGTCATGAAATATAGAGTTCTTTGTCAATTTTATGCAACTTTGATTTTTAGAGTGAACCACCGTCGTCTCGAGCTTGTCACCAAACAACCCAGAAACCAATTTTCTGAGCCATACTGCTTCCTTGCTAGCATCACTTGCTGCAATGTACTCAACATTTGTTGTTCTCTATGCAATGGATCCCTGCTTCTGGCTTGACCAAGAGATCATACGGATCCTAAAATGAAGCAATATCCAGAAGTACTCTTCCGATCCACTGGGATTCCTGCCCAGTCAACATCTGGATACCCATGCAAAAATAAACCACCACTGGATGTATATCTTAGACCATAAGTAATGGTCCCTCCGAGGTATCTCAAGATGTGCTTTGCAGCCATCTAGTGTCTCTGTCTCGGTTCAGTAATGAACTGACTCATTGCAATCACTACATAGCATATATTTGGCCTAGTGTGGATCATGTACATCAATGATCCAATCAACTGCCTATACCTGGGGGGATCCACCAAATCTGAACATGTATCAGAATCATGCAGCTTCCTCAGGTTGGTAATCATAGAAGTAGACATGGATTTTCAATCCATCATACCAAACCTCTTTAGTACATCCACTGTGTATTTTCCTTGTGCCAGAAATATCTAGCCATGTCTTTGCCATACTTCCAATCCTAGGAAGTAATCCATCAAGCATAAGTCTTTCATCTCGAATTCTGAGGTTATCTCCCTCTTACACCAGGCTATTATCCCTTCATCTCCTATTAGAAAGATATCATCAACATACATGATTATTATAATAGGTTGGTTACCTCTTACCTTGAAGTACAGATTTGCATCAACATCACTTTTCTGAAAGCCCAGGCTTTTAAGAAACCCATCAATCTTGTCATACCAAACTCTGGGATCCTGCTTAAGACCATACAAGGCCTTCCTTAGCTTGCATACATGAGTGCCTTTGTTATACAATACAAAACCATCTTGTTGTTCCACAAATACCTCATGTTCAATCTTTCCATTCAAGAATGTTGTTTTTACATCCATCTGATGTAGCTCCAACCAAGAACGGGAGCTAAAGAAATAACAGTTCGAATGGAGGTATACATGGCTACAGGGGAAAAAGTCTCTTCGTAGTCGATTCCTTCTTTCTGAGTGAATCCTCTGGCTACAAATATTTCTTTGAACTTTTCCACACTTCCATTAGCTGCATGTTTGATCTTATATATCCATTTGGAAGAAACCACTGATTTGTCTTTTGGCCTCGGCACAATGTACCAAACATTGTTCTTTATAATAGACATGTATTCCTCAAGCATGGCATCCTTCCATACTTGTAATTTATCTATTCTTCAAATGAATAAGTTTCAACATCACTAATGTTGCTCATCAGTGCAACATAGCCTCCAAACCTATGAGGCCTCTTCCTTTCCCCGAAAGTTTCTTTGGGAACAACTATCCTTTCTGCTTCATGCACTATTTCTTTAAGCTACCCTGGCTTCCTTTTGGCTGGAGGTTCTTCAAGATTTCTTTCTAACACTTCAACAGGTTCTAGGGGCTCATTACTTGGCCCTTCATGAGGTTCCTCCCTCTGATCATCTGAATATTCATTTTCAGAAGAGGGTGAAGCTGACTGAACTGCTTCTGATTCCTATTGAAGCTCTCTGGATTTCTTAAATGTAGCTTCCTCATGGAAATTCACATCTTTTCTTACCTCTATTTGCCTCTAACCTAGTACATAAATCTTGTAAGCCTTGGAGTTCTCACTGTACCCCACAAAAACCCCTTTATTGCCCGAGGGTTCCATCTTTGTCCTCTTTTCCTTAGGGACATGAATATACACAGGATACCCAAATATCCTTAGATGCCCTACTTCATGTTTGATACCTGAGAAGACCTCTTCAGGAGTCTTTTCCTTCAAGATAGCATGTGGACACCTGTTCTGAATATACACAGCAATGGAGGTAGCTTCTGCCCGTAAAGAATTTGGAAGATCCTGGTCAAACATCATTGCTTTCACTGCCTCACAAATTGTTTTGTTTTTCCTCTCAGCAACTCCATTTTGCTGAGGGTTATATGGCACGATCAACTCTCTCTTGATTCCTGTTGACTTGCATAAATCCTCAAACTGGAGAGATTCAAAATCTCCACCATTGTCTATTCTAAGGATCTTGATGTGTTTCCCTGTCTACTTTTCAATAAAGGCTTTATACTCTTTGAATTTATCAAATGTGTCACTTTTAGCTTTAAGGAAATATATCCAACATTTTCTTGAGTAATCATCAATAAAAATGACATAATACAAACAACCACTGAGTGAGGGAGATGACATGGGACCACATACATCAGAATGAACCAGATCTAAGATGCCATGAGCTCTGTTGTCACTACTAGGAAAGGCTTTTTTTATATTTGTACCTAGCATGCATCCCTTACAAATTTCATTTTTACTAAGAGAAATAGAGGGCATGCCACATACCATGTTCTGTAGATATGTAAGAGCTTTGTAATGAGATGTCCAAGTCTTATGTGCCACAACTCACTGGAGCTAGTCGCATCATGAGCAAATGCCTGAACTGACTGTCCTGACACGACATACAGTCCTCCACTACGAGTTCCAATGTGTTATGTTGTACTTAAGTGGCTACCTTTAGCCCATAGTAGTGCCTTCCTGTCCTTGAAGATCACCCAATATCCCTTGTCCTCAAGGGTTGCAATTGATAGTAGATTCTTCTTGAGCCCTGGAACATATAATACTTCATCAACATGAAGTCTAGCGCTAGATTCCAATCTGAAGGAGATATAGCCTACTCCCTCTATCTTGTAACATTTGTCATCCCCAAGCTCAACATGCTCTGCAAAATATTTTTTCTCAAAATTTGAGAGGATCTCCTTGTACCCTGTCATGTGCTTTGATGCACCACTATCTACTAACGAAGTTTTTGGCTGCGTTAAAACTGAATTGGATAAGGCAGAAACCAAGTAATATTTTTTTCTATTTTCTTTCTCATTAGAAGGACTTTTCTGATCTCTTTTGGATTCATCATCCTCAGCAGTTGAGGCATGAAGTTTCACTTTCCTTGGATATTTATTTCTAAACCAACAATCTTTAGCAAAATGATCCAACTTATTACAACTAAAGCATTTAATCTTAGATGTATCAATATTATTTTCTTTGAATGTACCTTTGGTGTTTGGCTTCGTTTGAGATCCTTTCTGGAAAGTGCCTTTCTTATTTCCCTTGAATCTTAATGCTAAAGTTGAGTGCTCTTCTTTCATTGGCTCCCTCCTAGTAGTTGTGCGACTCTCCTCTTGGAGACAATCACGCCATAACCTCCCAAACGTGGGTTGAATCTCTCTCCCACTTACACTGGATAAGAATGTCTCCCATGAAGAAGGAAGACCGTAAAAAATGGCCTGCACTAAATCATCATCGTCCACTGTCACCCATGTTACCAAAAGTTGATCTCTGATCTGGGCTATCTTGGAACAGAAAGATGCCACTGATTCACCTTTATCCATCTTCAAATACTCAAGCTTGTGCTTAAGTGACCTCTTCTGACTTGGAGCATGTTTCTCATACAGATTCACCAAGGTATCCATATAGTCCTTGGCAGTCATTAATGAAGTCATTGCAGACATTATACTATCTTTGACTGAGTCAAAGATGATTCGCTTGGCCTTGGATTGACTCTTCCTGAAGGCCTCTCTACCTTCATTATTCATGGGTTCCTCCACCACTGTGGTCACATAATACTCAAGATGATGCTCCTACAAGATATTTGTTATCCAGAGCTTCCACACATTGAAGTTGGTCGCTCCTTTGAGCCTATTTTCGGCCCTAACTGAAATGGAGGATGCCATGGACTTCACACAGGAAACTTAATCAAGCTATCTTGGATCTCTGTGTACCTGTTGCTACACTTAAACACGTTTAACACACCCTAAGCTTTGATATCATGTTAAATTATGAGCTTGAATTCTTATGTGGGTTAATTCTTTTATTTTCTTCAACACTTTAATTCCATCTTAATACACTTCAACAATACCAAATCATAACAGAATAGAAATAACTATGTATATAAGTAAGCATGCACATCAACAACACATATACCGTGGGGAAAACCTGTACAGGGAGAAAACCCCCAACAAACGATATTCCTTTATTGCATTAATAATGTAAGATCACTTACAAATATCCACCATGAATGTTCTGCTCTTAAAGAGCTTGCCAATATGACTTTGACCTGAAAAAGACCTAAGAGACCTTGCTGAAATACACCTATGATATACTGCCTCTATTGTTGATATACAACACTAATATGCTGCTAATATACGCCTCTGATAGGCAATCTCTATTGTTGATATACAACACTGATATGTTGCCTCTTTATCACTGATATGCGACTCTATTGCTTCACCCTTAACCTACATATCAAACTGTGTTGAAGAGAGGAGTCGACCTCTGCTTATAAAGGCTAAAGAGGAGAAGAGGAGAGGCTCAAAATATTAACTTGTTTGCATGCTTTAATCATAACTCAACTTCATACTTTAGTTCAAACTTAGAACTAGGCTTGAGACTAGTATACTTTAGTTCGAAAATAGAACTAGACTTGAGACTTTAGTTACAATTTAGCATTACACTTTAGTTCAAAAATAGAACTAGACTTGAGACCAATATACTTTAGTTCAAAAATAGAACTAGACTTGAGACTTTAGTTACAACTCAACATTACACTTTATTTCGAAAATAGAACTAGAATTGAGACTTCAGTTACAACTCAACATTACACTTTAGTTTGAAAATAGAACTAGACTTGAGACTTTAGTTACAACTCAGCATTACACTTTAGTTCGAAAATAGAACTAAACTTGAGACTTCAGTTACAACTCGACTCTTTACAAGGAAATTCAAAATTCTCTTCATGGTGGATAATGTTACATGTGCCAACGCACTAGATCAATACATTTATATCATTTGCAATATTAGGAATATCATTTATTTCTAGCTCATAGGAATTTTATATTCAACCTAAATTTGGCTAGATTCCTTGACTTTTTCTCATGGCTCACAAGGTTTGACTAGGATCATAGGGGTTGTACATTCCCCCTAAATTTTTCACTAGTCTGTCTATGCTCACAGAGGTTGTACGTTCCCCCTAAATTTTGCACTAGACTATCTATGCTTAGAGAGGTTGTATGCTCCCCTTGACTTTTTCATTAGACTCACATAGCATCTTGTTCATCTTGAATTTTTGTTTGTCTCACAGAGGTTGTACGTTCCCCTTGGATTTTTTCAATACCTCACAAGACTAGTTGATTCTCCAAATCTCCCTGGCTAGCCTCAAGGTGACTCATATGGCCTCTCATTGGAGAATGACTGTCGATGTTGTCAAATTTAACATTTTTGAAGCCCGCCTGTCCGCTTTTCATACTTGGCCATTTCTTGGAATCTATTTCACAGGTTGGCAGGTGGACGAAATGTACAATGCTTAGTCTCTCTTTTCCATCCCCGCCACATTCACACTTCTTTCTAGATATGCAATTATTAATCTTAAATGCTAGTATCTCATCGTGTAGCAACCGTTAAGATTGTCATTAATGTCCGGAAGGCCGAAGAATATTTGTCATTAATACGAATTAAACCAATATTTGTGGAGAAGAGTGTTATCCTTTCCAACTATTCATTTCAAACATGATGGAATCTCTTTCGTGCGTCGATCAATTGGCACCTTTATGAAATCTCTAATTCTTAATCGCTCTTCACCGTCACTGGCACCTTCACACTTTTTTCTAAATATGCAATTAGTAAGCTTTAATGGTAACAACTCATTACGCACGAACCCTGGAGATTGTCATTGATCAACGAAAGGCTCAAGCAGATATTCCATTGATACACATTAAACCAATATTTGTGGAGGGTTATATTATCCCTTCCAAATTTCATTTCAAACATCATCTGGAGCAAACATAAATTCTCGTTAACTTATGGCAGCAATTTTGTCTAGATACAGTAAACACCTTCGGGCATGATGGCTAGAGGTTCTAGTATTCCAGGGAATATTATTACTACTCATCTCCCTCCTCCCAAGAGAAAAAAAGGAGATGGTCCCTTGGTGCACCAAGAGATATATTTCAAGCCAAAGAATTCCAAGGAAACCCTGCCTGCTCAGACAACCTGCCCACCTGCATTGATGGCTGACACAGAGTTTGATGCGATGGATTTCGAGTCGAAATAAGATGATCCGATGGACAATGATGCAGAAATGGATGATGGCAATGCAGATATTGTTCCCACTCTTGCGCCCAAATTGAAATCAAACATAATGGTTGACACTTCCCGGCTCGGCGATGGCGGTCCTGACAACACCAAAAGAAGGCGTTTTAGAAAAGAAACCAACGATGAACGCAATAGTCACTTTGTAGCTCGAAAGTAGGAATTCCAAAGGTCCAAATTAGTCTATTCTGGGAAAAAGTATTCCACTGTAAGGAAATGATCTATTGATGCTCCCAGAGATATATTTCAAGCCAAAAAATTATTTAATTGCAGGACCACTGTCTTGTTCTCTGGATATACAATTAACATCTTAGGGAATGAGGACCATAACTCCCACTGGTCCAAGGCATATTCCTACTATTCATCTCCTTCCGCCCAGAATGGACTAATTTGGGTCTCTGGAATTGCTCGTGCAACCTGTGTCCTTGAATTTTTCGATTGTGATGAGGTGGTTTCTTGGTGTGTCCTAACTTTCAGTTTCAGGCTATCCCATTTTTCTTGCAACGTTTTTCATCTTCTTCCTCACGGGAAGCTTGTGAGAACTATCAATTTTACCGCAGGACTGTTGTTCATCTGCTTCAAGACAAGGATTTATTCCACTGCGGAATCACTCTCCTGTTTCTTTGTCGCCTCAGGTCTTCTGCAAAATATTAAGATCAGGGCATCGAACACTGATCCACCTAGGAGAATAATGCAAGGATTTCCTTAAAAAAAGCATGGTAATTAGTTTTGTATGCATATTGAAGAGCATCTTGATGGCTCCTGCATGTTGCAGATCATGTGCCTGTGTTTATGGCAAATATGTTCAATGTTTTGGCCCAAAGAACTCGGTCCAATTTCTATGGATAGATATATAGTTCTCATTATTCTTTTTTTTTAATGGATTTACTATTAAAAAAATTGCCTTGGAGGCTTGGTTCTTGCTTCTTTTCTGAATTTAACAACTCTTCTCATTGGCATGGTTCAATAGTCTCGTAGTTCTTTGATATTGTATTTGCTTAGGTAATTTGTTCTAAAATGGAGCATTTAACAATTATATGACAATGCATTGTGTCGATCCATCAGAATTTTATGGAAACAAAAATGAATTTCATACAGTTTCAAACCAACATTCAATTCTATTCGTAATGCAGATAGAACATAGCAAGACCAAATCACAATGTTGCAGCAAGATCATCATTCGTGTTTCTAGACATGAAATTATTAAGCTTTAATGATAACAACCCATCATGCAAGAAGTTTAATACTTAAGTTAATATGTTAAAGTCATGAAAGAATGTATCAAGAACACAATTACTCCCACAAGTTGCAATAAAATCTAATATTCAACAAAGCATTTGCTGACAATTACTAGAAAATGATGGTTTTGCAACAATGGGGCTTGTTTGAAACCAATTCCCACTTGCGGAAATTTCCCTTTGCCTTTCTATTTTCCCACTTTTTTTATCCCCTGTAGTTTCTCTTTCTGGTTACTTAGTCGTTTTTACCAAAAATGTCTAGCTGCATGGGTTGGCGGATTCACACGTTCACATTTTCATCCATGCTTTTATACGACGATTCTGACCGAGCACTTCCCCTTTGTCTAAATTTCACTTTCCATTGTTTTGTGACCTGTAAACAACACTCCAGCTTCTGCGATATGCAGATTTACTTCTAGACTCCCACATCATCCCCTCTTCTGTGTTACACATTTTGCACTGAAATGTTATGATATATACAATTTGACAATCAAGGCCATACATCTCCTCAGGAACCCTTTTCACCCTATTTTGAAGCTTGTTTGACCGCTTTCCACACTTGACCATTTCTTGACATCTCTTTCACAGATCGTCAAGTTCACGGGTTCAGGAAATTTCCAATTTCTAGTTGTTGTTTCATGTGCCCGCTACCTTCAAATTTCTTTCCAAGTATATGCAATATGTATACAACTTCTCCAGAAACATACAAGAAGAGATCTTGCCAGGAAATGGAATATCTATTGCAGATTTGAATATATTGGACCTTCTTTTCCCTCTTCTATACTTAACCAAATTCTCGTTTATTTTTCCCCTTTACTCTCTCTCTCTCTCTCTCTCGTTACTTAGTCATTTTTCTGAAAATGTCTCAATGCACGCGTTGGATGGCTCACGGGTTCCCATTTTTGCTCATTCTTTTATTTCACGACTTTGATGGACCGCTAGCCATTCGATGCCTAGTCACTTTTTAGATTGCGGATTCCTGGGTAGGCGAGCTCTATATTGCACTTCCATTGTTTCGTGACCTACAAACAACACCCGGACCTCCGCGATATACAAATTTACTGTCGCAGTCCCACATCATACCCTCTTCCGTGATACACAGTTTGCACACGAAAGTTTCGAGACCTGCAATTTGACCTTTGGGTCCTCACGTCTCCTGGGGAACTATTGTCACCCCGTTTTGAAGCCTCTGCGTCCACTTTCCATATTTCACCATTTCTTGGAATCTCTTTCGCGCCTCCAATTCCATACTTACCCGAATTTTTCGCTTGCGGATTCTCAGACAGGTGGAGTGCACTTCCAGTGTTCCTTGACCTGCAAAAAGCCCCTCGACTTCCGCGATATACAAATTGACTTCCAGACTCCTACATCAACCCCTCTTCTATGTTACACAGTATGCACTCAAATGTTCTGATCAATACAATTTGACCGTCGGTGCCTCACGTCTCCTCAAGAACCCTTGTCAGCCTAATTTGAAGCATGTTCGATCGCTTTCCACGACCATTTCTTGGAATCTCTTTTGTGGATCGTCAGGTTGGCGGGTTCAGACAATTTCCAATTCCTAGTCGTTGTTTTCTATGCCCGCCACCTTCGCACTTCTTTCCAAGTATATGCAATAAGTATATAACTTCTCCAGAAACATGTAGAAAATATCTTGCCAAGAAATGGGATATCTATTATAGATGTGAATATATTAACCCTTATTTTCCATCTTCTTTACTTAACAAAATTCTCGTTTCTCTTTTCCCTATACTTTATCTTTCTTGTCACCGTTTTTCCGAAAATTTCTAGCTACATAGGTTGGCGGACTCGCAGGTTCACATTTGCACTCGTTCTTTTATATTGCGACTCCGATCGACTGCTTCCCCATTCCATACCCAACCACTTCTCTGACCGCAGATTCTCGGGTAGGTGGGCTCTAGATTGCATTTCTATTGTTTTGTGACCTGCAAACAACACCCTGATTTCTACAATATACAAATTTACAACCGAACTCACATCATATAGTCTTCTGTATTATAGTCTACCTATCATCCCCTCTTCCATGGTACACATTTTGCACTGAAAACTTCAGAGACATACAATTTGACCGTCGGGTCCTCACGTCTCCTGTGGAACTATTGTCACCCCATTTTGAAGCTCGTCTGTTCGCTTTCCATACTTTGCCATTTCTTCGAATTTATTTCGCGGATCGTCAAGTTGGCGGGTTCAAGAAATATCCAATTCCTAATCATTGTTTCCTGTGCCTGTACCCTTTGCAATTAGAAATTATCAAGTATATACAAGATATTATTTCTAAGTATGCAATTAGAAAGTGTTAATGCTAAACCATGATTTGAGGAGATCTCCCATTAATACGCATAAAACCAAAATTTTCGAATGGTTATATTATCCCTTACGAGTGTTAATTTCAAACATCATGGAATGTCATTTGCGCGTCGTCGGGTTGACCCATTCACGAAATCTTCAACCCTCAATTCCGAAAACGAGTCTGATTGACCGTTTCCCTATTCCATTCTTAGCCACTTTCTCGGAATTTCGCAAATATACAAACTGACTGCTCAACTGCCCCATCATTCTCTCTTCCCTTTGAAACGTTTTGTAGTCAAAAATTCTGAGACATAAAATTTGACTGTCGGACACTCACCTCTCCTGAGTATCCCCCGTAACCCTATTTTGAATTCCATCTGACCACTTTTCATACCTTCCCATTCCTTCCTTTCTCTTCCCCATCTCCGTCACCTTCACACTTGTCTATAATATATATATATATATATATATATATATATATATATATATATATATATTGTTTATAAATATGCAATTAGTGAGCTTTACTTCTAACAACTCATCATGCAACATCCATAAAGATTGTCATTAATGAGCGAAACGCTCGAGGAGATTTCTCATTCATAAGCATTGAACCAACATTTGCAGAGGGTTATATTATTGCCTCCAACTGTTCATTTCAACCATCGTCTGGAGAAAACAAACATTCTCATAAACCTATGGCATCAGCTCAACAACAGTTCTGTGGAGATACAGTGAACATCTTCGAGTGCGAGGACCAAAACTTCCAGTGGTCCAGGGCATATTCTTATTACTCATCCCCTACCGAAGTAATTTGGACCTCTGGGATTGCTCGTGCAGGTTGTGTCCATGAAGTTTTTGAATGTAATGAGTTGGTCTCTTGGTGCGCCGATAAATATATTTCAGACCAAAGAATTATTCCACTGTGGGACAACTCTTCTGTTTCTTTGTCACCTCGGGTCTTCTGCCAGATGTTAAGATTGTCGGAGCCAACATTGATGTTCAAGGGAGAACATTCCAATCAATTCCTAAGAAATCATAATAACGGGTTGGATCTCTTGCCTGAGTTCCTGGAAGACCCGATGGAAGTTCCTGAAGATATCACAAGATTGCAGGTTAGTTCATTTAGAAATCCATTGCAGTAAATAGCCTCGTTGTTTACAAGAATAACGGGACAAGAGTCCACAACAACTATTTCCCACATGGCTCTTTATATTTTGTATTTCACAGTCAAGGAACAAGCCATTTTTTATTGGGCCAAGCTAATTTCCCATGAAATTTGTTCCCAAGTGTCAAGCTTAAAAAACGAGAAGAGATTTTATATGTCATCTTACTTGGTTTTTGCGATAGCACATTGCTACCACTTTCCAGAATTGTCTCTGTCCAAGAAGGTAAACTAACAATTCGACCCAGTAACGTTCTGGTACCAAGCCTTGTGGAAGCACAAGTCCTCCCACTGTTTTTATGAGTTTTTTAATGGCTTTGTGTCTGTTTTCAAAGTTTTGTTGTTAGAAGAAGATGTTCCCCGCATATATGACCAGGAAACCAGGTTTTTGGACAGGAAGGGGGCACTTGAACATATGGATAATTACACTGTGATAAGGATTTTTGGCTCCAAGGAAAAACCTGCTCTCCTTCCATGTCACATTATAGATAGAATGTTTGTTACAGAAATATCAAGGCAATACAACTACTGGTTGCATCTATTCCAAGAGAAGAGAAAAAAACAGTTCATTCCTCTGCCTTAGAAAGTCGGGGACTTCTTGTTGAGGAATGTCAACAAAATTGACTAATTCGCAACCCATTTCAGCAACTTGAACCTAAGATATACTGAAAGCCTAAGAGGGTTCGAACCTAATAAAAAAAATTTAGAACATTTGCAAACACTTGGATTCGACAATTATTTTTTCAAAAAACACTTGACCGAAAACAAAGACACTGAAGACAACGCTCCTGCTTCTGATGTCGGCGACCTAGACACACTGGAAATCACCATTGAATTGTACAAGCAACAAGGAAAAGGCCTCAGTGAGAAGAGTGTTCAATCGGTGGATAGCACTCCCAAAAATACGGCATCCCGGAGCATCGCTCCAATGACCCACCACAACAAAAAAACAACTCAAAATTATTCAAACGGAGGAGGAGATAACGAACCTACTCACCCTAAAATTGATAGTTCTCATAAGATTTCGGTCGACAAGAAGAGACAAAAAATTGTGGGACAGGCGGAAGAGCCCAAAATTGAGAGTGAGAACATGGAACTTGAGCCTGATCTGGATAGTGTATTTCACTACCTTGATCATCCAGGAGACGCGATCCAGCATAGTCGTCCAATGGACATAGATGATACTGAAAATTTTGACGAAGATGAATCCTTCGTGTTCCAAAGCATTGTTTTTGACAGCCAGGCCAAAAAATTAATTATTGAAAAAAAAGATGTTAAAAATAAGAAAGGAAAATCTCGTTCAGAGGTTAACCTTGCGAAAATGCGGCCGTCCCAAATCTGTCGACTTCACATAGCGACCGCAAATGCTCTTGATGAGTCCATTGGATGCATTGAGGCCAAGAATTCCAGACTAAAGGACCGGGTCAACGAATTGGAAGAAGCTTTGATTACTATGCCATTAATTGCCAATCCTTTGGAAATAGCCATGCCTGCTACCCCTGTAGCCAAGTTAAAAGGATCCTCCAACCTCCTCGCATTGTGTAGAGGATATGTGGAGAATAATATCAAGAAAATAATGGACCTGATTGTTGAGTCGTGGGAAACATCACAAATCATGGCTTCCCTTGGAACGAAGGTAGATAATTTTCTTGAACATCTGCAGGTGGAATTAAAAAATGAAGAATGTTTCTATTTAGACATGGTCCTTCCTTTTGGCACCTTTGTCAAAAACACGACAGAAATGAGAAGAAGACAACAAGATCTCCTATCCAAAAATTGGATCACTGAATTAAATGCATGTTGGAAAGAAAAAGTGAACAATGTGTATCTCATTGTCCAGTCAAGTGAACAAGCCATATCAAAGAAAGAAAAATTATTCACAAATCTGACCAAAATAGACCTAGCCGGAAGGACCAACGACTTCCAAGACGCCAACTTAATCGTCAACTCCTTGCCCTTAACTAAGCAAGTCTTCGATAAACAGGTTGATATTTTTAAGGCATTGTCTTTGGAAAAGTTTTACAACATCCTTGAATATGGTGAAGCTGACATCGACAACTGGCTAGTCAACTATTGGGTACAGAATGAAAAAATTGATCAGGATTTGCGTAATCTTTCTATCGATCTAAGGGAATCAGAAAAGGCACTTTTCAACATAAAAATCTGGAATGAGATCAACGTCGCCCCCTTGAGAAGCTAGATTGAAGAATGGCTCAAGAGGGAATTGAAGCAAATCGTCGATGAAAGACAATAGGCAGTTGCCACAATTCCAGTAGTCGTCGACGACAACAATCAAAAGGTATCAGCAAGCAAATATCAAAAGGGGTGATATGTACCATCACTGTAAGTCTATACTGATCACATCCTGCTTCCTTTATCAATCCATTTATTCCACTTTTTTTTAATTAGAAATGTCTACCCAAAGACTTATACCTTTCAATTTATTCTTTTCAGGTATTACACTCTACCATCGCCCACTTCGTCTTTCAACGGTCCTATTTCTTGTACATATATCTCTTATGGTCCGCGGGAGTCCCAATCCCAGTCTATATGGCAAATGCAATTTAATTTTCAGGAATATGTAACAAACAATATTATTTTTTGATATATTTCAAATAAAATTGTTTTTATCTCCTTTTATATATATGTCCTCATAAATGTTTATCTTCCACTACGATGAATGTCAAGAAATTGTGTTTATTTAATTTCAAAATTGTTTTTTATCTCCTTTTATATATATGTCCTCATAGATTTTTATCTTCCACTCTGCTGAATGTCAAGATATTGTGTTTATTTAATTTTAATATAACTTTTTTTTTTGTTGCCACATATAGAGACAAAATAGACATAAATTTTGAACATAGCAAAATAGTTTATATAGTTTCAAAAAAATAAATGGGACTCTAGGGACCATGTGTCATTTACTGCATGGATACCACCTGTGCTTCATGCTGCTTGTCACATCTCCGTTGCAGTTTCCATCTTCCTTTGCTACTTTTCCCCCATTCTAGTGCATTTATTCCCAATTCAACCCGGCAAGGACTACACTGCCATGCAACACTTGTTAAGTGTTGGAATGTAGTGACTTTTCCTTTTCCTTGCTTGTGTGCATGCCATTGGTTGGATGTGTGATTTTCTCATTTTGTTACTATATTGGAATTGTCTCCTTATTTGGTCCACATGTTTGCTTCATTTTTCAATTCTAGGAAGGTCTTTGTTATTTTTAAATTTCATTGTTGTTTTCTTTCCTTGTCAGAGTTAGGCACTTCCCTTGATTTCCTTGCCTTGCATAGTTAAAATTTATGTTTGGCAAAGCCTTGGTGTAATTAGTTAGTGCCCATGTTTTCTTTAGAATTTGTCAGTGCCCATGTTTTCTTTAGCTTTTTTAAAGTCATTTTCATGTTCTCACTTTCATTGTTTCTTTTAATTAATTAAAATAGTTTTTTTTAATCATTTTAATGTTCTCACTTTCATTGTTTCTATTAGTTGGAATCCTTATTAAATACAAAGGTTTTCTATATGATGTTGCTCTCTTCCACACACACACACACACACACACACACATATATATGCACATATTTACTTTTGGCGTTGTTTATGTTCTCTCATAACAAATTTATGTTCTATCAAAACAAATTTATCTTTTTTAACCTGAGTTCTAGACCCTATGAACTAAATTTTGCTTTATACAAATTTTGGATACCTTAACTCATATCCTTTATAACAATGAGCATGTTATCTCTTCAACCTTATGACAATATGTGTTTTATCCCCAACATTGATTTGAAATTGAGAGTAACTTCGCATGGCAAGGGTGGTGGTTTTAGTTGAATAGTTACCAACTAGAAATGAAATTTATGTAAATGACATTTTTCAAGTGATTCAATTGTCAATAATTTAAGGAATATGTTTTACAACTTGATATGATAAAAAAAATTGAAACGGTATTCTCACAAACTTCGAGGCCAGTGCAATGAGAAATTTGAATAAACTTAGCCACATTTACTTTGATCAAACGATTGTCAACTATACAAGTCTCAAGTGTATACAAGTCTCAAGTGTACTTTGGACAACATCGATACAATTTAAATGACCAATCTATTTATGCAAGCCATAAATTGTGTTTGAGTTGTCATTTGAAAGGTGGTGTTTCTCTCGCTTCTAATCCAAACATATATACACCTAGAAAAAGAGACCACCAAAACCTAATAAAACACCAAGATGGTTCTCAAAAAGAGAAGGTCCATAGAAATGATGAAACAAACTCTATGATGGATAGTGTGTGTTAACAAAGGAAATAAGTGTGTGAAGATAAAAGCAAACTCATGAAATTCAAATGTTCCAACAATTCAAATGTTCCAAGCGAGTGTTCATGGTTTGACGAACATTGCTCATGGTTATGTACAATCACCAACATTATTCATGGTTCAACACTAAATATTTATGATTCCACCAACTTTGTTCAAGGTTTCGTAAATATGTTTCTCATGATTCTACCAATATTTTTAATGGTTTCATAAAACTTTGCTCACGGTTCCACCAATAAGACACTGATGTGCAAGTTATATTAATATACAAAATGAAATGCAAAAACAAATAGGGTGCTCGCATATGTTCATTGGTTCAAAATAGATCAAGTTTTTACAAAATTATGATATGAAATGCCCAGGTGCTATATAACGTGTATGTATTCTAATGAAATGTGCCACATAGGTACTAAGAAATGCGCATGTTTTTCTTGAAGCATACACGTATTACATAAGGTGTACATGTTTAATAATGCTAATGCATGTGTGTTTAATATCACGTTATTTGGAAATTTAAAAAACTTATAATAAAAACAACACCTTTTTTGTATTGTCACGACCATTAGCTTTCTCCATTTAAAATTTTCAACTTTTGGTATTTTAACAACATATCTTATAATTCCCACTTTGTTGTCGAATAAACCCCAGTCCACATACTTGGTAGGATCACCCCAGAAGAATCTCAATAAAGAATGAATAGAAAATACTTTATACAAATTCTATCATAAATTTTTATTTTTCCCCATCTTAGATATCCAATTATTTTGATTATTGTGGTCTTGTTGGTTCCAAATTGTTGTATTATGATAGTATGCCTAATTTTCTTAATAACACATTTTGAAAAAATGTGAACTCTATCACTGTTGACATAATACAGGAAATTTATAATTTTGTCTTTTATCTTGATTAAAATTTGCTACTAGGAGTCTTTATTATAAATTTAGTTATCTATTTTTATTGATGTTATGTAGTTATAGGAATTTAATAAAAAGATATTCCTCCACATTTTATCAAATTAAAATTGCATCATTTTATGGAAGGTGTTATAATGTTTTTGGTGTCTTAAATTTATCAACATTGCTCAAATAATTTAATATAGTTTATATAATATAATCATGGTGGGGAAGGTGATAGGTTGCATGGTAATTTGCTTCTAAATTATTCATCACTTTATTATTAATTATTTAATTACACTGCATTATTTTAAAAGGAATTTGAATTGATAAAAAAATATCATTAATTTTTAAGCGTTATCATTTTTGTCATTTTTTTTTTGTAATCTCTTCAAGTTTAATGATATCATGATTTACTCTTTGCAGATGATCATTACCACATAAGCATGGGGTCTTCACTTAATGAACCTGTGACATAGTGCATGCGTTTATGGGATATTAAAGAATACCATTCATTTCACTAGATATTGATAAATAGGTCTCCCAAAATTCTTTTATTGAACCCCCCTCCCAATACATTTTTCCAATAAAAAAAAGCTCTATGTTTATTAGATACCTCTTTTTATACCCCCCAATACATATAAACCCCTTCAGACACCGCATCCCCCCCCCCATACCTACAATATATTGACTTTATTTTTCACAATTTAAAAACCCCCTTTATGAATGAACGTGACAAGATATTGGTCAACAAGGTGAAGGCCCCATGCACATAAGCAAGTAAATCTTTAAATTTTACCCCTTAATAAAAATTTTAATCAAATGATCCTTTGAAAAACTTGCTAGCTTGTGACCCACACACTGGCATTAATTTGTAATGAATGCATAGATAGTAAATACCATTGGAAAACACACATAGTTAGATTAGATTAGGCATCCAAATGATACCCCAAGTTTGTAAAAAAAGAGAGTGGAGCTTTACTAGAGTGAGGAGAGGAGCCCTTAAGTAGAGAAAGTGTGGTTAGGGACATGTCTTGAAAGGAAAACAGAAAGGCTAGGCTGATTTGAGTTAGTGTGAAGAGTTCCCCTCTATTATAATGCAAGTATTCCTCGATGTGTGTGTCTGCAACCCCTTGATTCATGACTAATGAAGAGGCATCCTAATGGCCTGTTATTAGGATTGTCCACTTAAGTGACATGATTGGGGATTATGAGTGGTACTTGAGACATATAATGTAAATTCACTAGGATTTCATCACCTTGGGTGTGGACCACTACCATTGTCTCTTTTATACTTTTGCTTGGGTTACACCAACCATGGATTTCATCACTCTTTGTGGAGGTATATTTGGAAGGGCTTATTACTTATTATAGATTGGTTAAGCTTTGATATTGTCATAAGTGTGTGCTTTCATTTTATTTTTTTCAATATTGTAAAACTTATCACCAAAACCATCTTTGTCTCCATTGGAAACTATATTGTTCACCACTTAAACCTTCACACTATTACCACTTTAATTCATTTTGAGACCTTATTTTGGAGATATATTTCAACAAGCACACTTCTTTGGAAAATATCTAGTTGATTGCATTTAGAACATGAGACTTATGGAACTATTGTGAAATCCTTAGCAATATCAACTTTATTCAAGCTTCCTTTATTGCTTATGGTTCCAAAAAAGATGCTTATGCTTTTGTGATTAAATGGTCATCATTCTAATAAACTTTATTCAAGGTTCCTTAATTACTCGTGGTTCCATACCCATTATTCATAGTTTCACTCGCTTGGTTCATGGTTCCATCACTAAATTTGTTCATTGTTCCACTACCAAATGTCTGCGGTTCCACCAAACTTGTTCATGGTTCCACCATTAAATGTTCACATTGTCATCAACTCCAACTTTGTTCAAGGTTCCACCACCAAATGCTCATGGTTCCACCAACAATTCTTATGCTTCCATGACTAAATGATCGTAGTTCCAACAAACTTTGTTCAAGGTTTCTTAATTGCTTGTGGTTCCATACACATTGCTCATTTTTCCACTCACATTGTTTATGGTTCAATAAATAATACTCATGGTTCCACCACCAAACGTTCATAGTTCCACCAACTTTGTTCATGGTTCCACCACCAAATTTTCATGGTATCACCAAATCCAACATTATTCATAGTTCCACAAACATTGATCATGGTTCCACCACCAAATTTTCACAATTCTACCAACTTTCTTCTTAATTGCTTGTGGTTCTCTATGTAGTATTATTTAGTTTCACTAGTAGTGTTATTAGTTTCACTAGTATTGTACATGGTTCCACCATTATTTCTCGTGGTTTTGTAAACATTGCCTACAAATGTCCACGACTCCGCCAATTTTGCTCGAAGCTTTGTAAACATGTGTTTTGGTTCCAATAAATGTGCATGGTTCCCTCGACATTGTTCACATCCCTAAATAATGCTCTTCTACTTGTATTCAAGTTCTATAGTTCATAATTTCACCCTATAATTCACCCTATACGTGTGATTATTATTTAATTAAGGTTATGGTATATGTTCTTATCAATATATCTTTAGAACTAATTTTTAAATTCATATTTAAGTTCTATTGTTCACTTTATAATTGTGACCATTTAATTCAACGTCTTATTCTTATAATTAATTGTATAATTATTTTTTTGTTCATGAATCAAAATGATCAATAGATACATAAATCAATTCCTAAAAGAGAATACATCATAAGAAAATAGCCAAAAGATAAGTATGCCATTTAAGTCGACAATATATTAATGTCAAAATATTGTTTCTTATAAATACTTTTCATAACTTATCCTCCAATCGTAGGAGGATGCAAGTTATAAAGTGGTAAAAGGTGGGTAAGGTTATAATTACTTATATTTTCCCCCCTAAGTGCAATGGTTTATGATGCTATAGGTCTCATGATTTTAACAACTGCGGAGAAAAGGTCCATTCATGGAATCGATAACACTATCTGTTGGTCCTTGGATTGGGTGACAAGGAGGAGAACGTGTGGCAAGATAGATGGGTGAGATTTTAATGACCCATCCTTTTCCTAATTCTCAACAATATACATGGAAACCTCTCTTGATGATTGTGCTCAACGATGAGTTATGTTAGAAGGTGTTGGAATATTGGTGAAGCTCCCCGTTCCATTGTTGATCATTCTCCCTGTACTTCACTGGATTTGGAAGTAATACTTGCCATCCTTGGCAATGAAGCCTCATCACAATTGAAATATATGAGCCAAGGTTGCCACTGTCATGCCTCTTGAACTTAGGAAACTCATGGTCAAGTTTTTCATTATTTTCATTTATGCCTCCTATAACTCTATGCTCACATTACTTTGTAGCTCATCCTCTGTATTTTGGTGCTCCCTCTAGTTTCCTTGTTGTTCCCCAATTCTCCCCCTCTATTTCCTTGGTGCTTTGATTCCTTCTGATGGCATGAGGTAGCTCCTCCTGTGTACTCGATGTCGTCATGGCAGGCATATTGTATCTAGGGTGCAGTTGGATGCAGAGGAGTCAGTTGCAATCTTCAATGCCACCAGTTCATTAGATGTTCATGCAAAGATTGAATTAGGTGAATTCGGTATCTGACTTCACATGCATTTCACCAAGGATGTGGTCGTGGATGTGGACATTTGTTCATGGGTACCTGATACAGGTTCTTCTCACACCCGAGAAACAAAATACTTCAAGACGATGGATTTATATTGACAATACAAGTCCCTCATAGGTAAAGTGTTATTTGCACAGAACAAGGCCTACAATGAGATTTTGCTTCAGTTAGATGATGTCCAACTACAGATCAAGTTGGTCAACCACAAGCTCAACTTGCTCACTGAGAAACTTGTCGGACTAGAGTTCTCCATGCTCAATATGGCACAAACCCAGGTTCCTATTGTTGAAGATAGTAATCTTCATGTTTAACTTTTTTTGTGATAGGCTTGTTAATTTTTTGGTTTTTCAATTTCAGAGGTAGCATGACTTTAGTCTTCCCTCCACCTAGATATCAGGCTATAGAAAAACAGTCTCTTGGATTTTTCTATCTAGACTTATGTTTATGGTTTATTATGTTATGTAATCTAAAGTCTCACATGCCACTCCAAACAATATGGATAGATAAATTGTTTTTCTATTGTTGGTTTGGTTTCCCCAGTTGCAGGCCAGCAACAAATACCATGTAATGTTTCTTTTTCCTAATTAGTATGAATTCTCTAGAAAACTTACAAAAAAAACCATTGTGTGTTGGTGTAACATTGAGACTGAACTATAGGGTTAGATTAGAGTCCTTTCGAAAAAAAGGCCAAGATCGAAAGAATTACAATATAGAATACCATGTGGAAAGAACAGAAATAGAACATATAATGTTTCCACTCACCTTGTGATGTTTAAGCTAAATCTTTGACAAGTATTAAATGTAATGGATGTCCACGGAATGTCGAAAAAATGACGACTAAAATGCAATAGACGTTGAATTGTTGTCATTAAACCTATGTTTAATTATTTTTTGACAATAAAATATTAAATGTAGGGAGAGAATTGGAGCTTGTTCCATATTTTTGTAGTGGTTAAACAATAGATTGCATCCAACCTAGATCCATTTTAACCCAACATGTCTCTCAAAGGACTTACTCATTGCTAGCAAACTTTCTTAGTTTAGAAAAAGATGTATTGTATATAAGTAATGGACTAATAAAGATCGAAAAGACAACACTTGAATCATAGGCCTAGGTATAACATCTAGACACACATCTTAAGAGTTATAAACATATATTGGATGAATCTGGATTGATATATAGACCTTATTGACCATGCTATCATAAACCAAATGTCCACTCTGGGTTGTCAATACCTCCAAAATCAACGAATTTGAACTATGAAACATTTAATTAATCATACACTAGATACGTACATTATAATACTTGGAGGAATTTGGAAAAATGTCATTGTAGTGAATGAGACTCACTAATCCTTGAAATACATCACTGCTTATTTTCAAATCCAATATTAGCAAACACAATATCACCATGCATACATGGTTGGAGCAACAAATAGATGTTGCACTAGATAGCATGTCTCTTATGTTCAAGCACATGAGGTTGGTGACAACATACAACACCTCATATTGTTAACTTAGATAAAGAAGTGAGTGAATAGATGAAGTAGATTGTATATTAATAGGGTTCATAAAAACTAGGGACTAGCTCCACCTTCCTTTCCTACCAACATGTAACACTAAATTGATTGTCAAACCTCACATGTTCAACGTTGAATAAGCTTCCACATTTTATCATTTCCAATAGAAAGTAAACCTCCTATAGAGTTAATAAACCTCAAGTTCAAATAGTTTAAGGACTAGATGGATTTTACAACTTTGATTAGATAGATTTGCATTATCTAGGAATCCTCATAGGTATAATATTTTAGCCTAGCATGGCATAGTCCATTACTCATAGAAACCTATAGTTAATCATATATTTTAGAGGAAGACATCGAAGAAATTAACATTTTCAAACGTCATTTTCAGACTTGTTTAATTTCTCCTTACGATACACATAACTTTGCACCTCTCCCACACCATAAACCCCCACTTTCCCCATTATAGTGTTTGGAGATTACATTATGCAGAATTTAAATTAGTAAAAAATGATCTTCATAAATAGTGCTCCCAGCCTTATATATGCAACCCTCAACCATTCATAAACGAATTGTTTTGGAGGAAGACATTGAAGAAATGGGCATTTTCAAAAGTCATCTTCAGGATTTTTTAATTTCTCCTTAGGATACACATAACTAATGTGCCTCTCCCACACTAATGTGTGGCTTGGCCCTGTGGTTCTTTTGTCTCGTTTGTTGAGCTAAGGTAGGTAGGAGTAGTTAAGTAAGAATAAGATAAGCTATGGAGTGCATGAGATAGTAATGAGTAAAGTCGAGAATCCATTTCCTGAAGATCTAGTGTATATATATGTATATATAGGTAAGATTGGTTTTGGTAATCAAAATCCAACCTAACGTTTTGTTAATCAAGTCCCTAGTCACTCACACAGCGATCACAGACACATTTCATTAAGCCAATAGACATGAACAATCACCACTAACTATTTCTTCCTTAAGGAAGAAACCTCCTACTATCCTCAACTCACCGTCTTTGCACAGATTTAATTCTAATTCCTCTCATGAGTTCAACTTCACTGGGAGGCCGTTACCAAAGAACATGTCGGATGATGCAGCCGTGGCTCAGATCTGTCGTGATACGTTAAGCACAATCTGGCATTTCCATGGAGGATGTGAAGTTGGCTCTGTGGTTAAACAGAAATATCAGGTCAACTGACTTGAGAGTCTCGAGATTGTGGACTCCTCGACATTTAGGGACGGTCCTGGAACCAACCCACAATCCAACACTATGATGCTCGGCAGGTAATAATAATATTCCTGATATTTTCGTTGGGTTTCTATCGTTCTTCTGTACCTGTACATATACAAATAGATGGATATCATAAATGTTGAACACGTTTAATATTTCAGTTGGGTTTCTATCGCTCTTCTGTACCTATATAAATATATGAAGCTGGTCTTTTATCTCTATGACAGGTCGAGCAAGCAACTTCAAATCAATTACAGGTATGCCATACAAAATACAAGCATCATATTATAATTTGTTAGTTTCTAACAGATACATTAAAAACGCTTACAGTTACAGGTATATCATGTGAAGAATTCCAGCTCCCATTTGAGGACGGATATCTCGGTAAGCATACACGATCTCCATGGAAAGGCATTGAGCAAGAATTCCAGCTCCCATCTGAGGACGGATATCTCGGTAAGCATACACCATCGCCATGGAAAGGCAGTGAGCAACAATGGCTGAGGGAGATAAGATTAATACCATTTTGAATGCAGATTGCCACTGGATGGCATCGACTGCGGTAACAATAATTACTTCGAAAGGCGTATACCTATTGATAATGGGCACAATTAATCACCTTTTAATCTAAAATTTTAATCTGATGGTTAACAGTTGAAGATGCTGGCATATTTTTAGTGGTCCTCCCAAATCAATGAATGTGATTTACTCTTCATAACTTCCTTGTATTTTTTAATGCATCAGTTAACCTATTTACTTTTTAACATTTACCTAATCATATTAAGAAATTACTGTAACACTATATGTTTCATTTTCATTTTCTGGGTGTGGACACTTCCAGTTATTCCAATCACCGGAGGAAGCTTTGGCATAGCCTTTCAGCGTTCATCAACCATGGTTTTGAGTGGCTGCGCTAGTACATCTACTACAACTGACAATAATACATCTACTACAACAGTCAATTGTCAAAGATACGGATCAATACCGATCAATTGTTGCTCATAACCTCAACCAATGAATTTTATTTTATTTTTAAATTAATTTTATATTCTTATAATTATAAATTAAATTATTCCCTTCACCATGGGTATTTAGTCACCTCAATATCGTGAGGGCAAATTAAAAAAAATAGAATATAAATCTTTAAAATTATAAAATGAATTTTTAATTTAAAAAAAAAAAAAAAAATTAAAAACATAATTCACAATATAGAAAAAACGAATAATGTAGCAAAATGGATTGGTTAATAGGTTGTAGTTGTGACTGCTTAGCGAAAGCTATAGTCCCTAGCAAAAGGCATGGACTAATAGGGACTAATAAATGAGCCTCTTTGAGAAAAGTCAATGAATTGTGCATACGCTTATATTGCAAATATGGTTTCGAAGCTAAAATTCCATGCATTGTTATTGGTTTTGAAGCTAAAATTACAAAATTACATGCATTGTTATTCTTGGTTGAAGCACCAAACTATGAAACTTATATAATAGAGGGAAACCGACTCAGTTTACTTTTCATTGTAACATATTACTTTTCATTGTAATATGTCGCAATTAAATTTATAACTTCTAAAAGGCAAGGTGAGGTGTTATTTTGAGCTTTAGTCTATGATCATTGCGACTCTAATACTACATAGAGAGATTTAAATGGCTCAATAGCAGTGATTACAATAGACTAGAATCCAAGTCACAAATTATTTTTAATAATAGCTAGCACATTGAAAAATTATATGAAATATAAAGTCTAGCACATTGAGGTCTATTTTTGTCTTTAAAATGACTCAAGTTGAGGAACTGTTAGAGTTATTGACCACTCTAATTCTCTCTTTTGTAGACAATATAGTCACTATTGACAAAACAACTCTGCATTCTGTTGTAACATGCTTGCAAATTATGCAAGTCAAAGCAACACTGCTACAAACTCAGACTCAACTTCTTCATGATGCACTTGAGCGAAAGAATTTTCGACAACATTATGAACTAGTCCTTGTTCAGAACAACCATCTTTTCGAAGAAGATGATGATGTTGATTCAGATCAACGACCAACCTAGCAATAACTCAGTGAGACAACCCCAAATTCAAGTACAGATGACACATCTTTCTCTTTCCAAGCGGATCATCAAACCTTGGGAAGAAATCAGAAATAACAAGCATAGAATCAGTATTGGACATGAAAAGGATGTCACCTTTCATAATTCGGATTACACCAAATTAATGTAGTTCCAAAGTGTTGGATTGCTACAAGATGGTTCACATTCACTAGCTCCAATTCAAGAGCAGAATCAAAATTAAACCTCCACTTACAACTTACAACTTACAACTTTTGTTAGACAATGGTTAGTGATTTTCATTAAACCTCCACTTATTAGAAGACTTTCAGCTTTTGCTAGACAATAGTTTATGGTCATCTTTAAACCAACATTCGAGAGCACTTCCAATTAGCACAATACATCAACTTCAACTTCTACCTAACTTAGGAAATGTTCCAGGAACCATTGATCCTAAAGCAAGGTTCTAGAGTTTGTGGTCATCCTTAAACCATCTTATTGGTTTGTGGTCTTCCTTAAACAACGATCATCATTTAGTAGAAGACATCAACTTATGTTATACATTCGGTTTGGGGTCATCCCAAAACCACCAAATTCAAAGAGCACATTCATCGATCAACAATTGCACACTACCAAATTTCAGTTGCCCACTTTCAGATATCAACTCTCATCTTGGACTCACATACACCCCTTCGGATTAAGGGGGGGAATGTTGGAAACTTAATCTGTTAGGGTTACAGTATCATTGACTTGAAGGAATGTAAAATGTCAAGTGTTAGTGTAACGGTAAATAGGAGTCCAAGAGACCTTGGAAGATGAATCCAATGATCACTTACATGTATTTATATATGTACCATATTAATGATAAATGCACTACACGCTTATCTTTATTTCTGCATTGTCCAACATACCCAAACAAGAGAAATGGGGGAACCCTACCATGCACATAAAAGAAAAAATGTTTATCCACCAATTCCAATGAATACAAAAGTTATAGTTGCACAAAATGATAATCTAATTTAAGTGATTGATTTATATTTGTATTAATAGAATAAAAAATCCCCAACCCTAAACTAGGATCAATATGAACTACACACGAAAGCTCTTAACTAATGTAGCCTACACATAGTAGAGTTTATATGGGCCATATAGACATAGGGCTAACATGTCACACTCACAAAGAATAATGATAACATGGCTTACACAGAAGAGGGCCAAACTGTAATATACATAAAGGTTATTTAATACCTTAATGAATGTGTTGTGATTATGGCACCACACAAATTTTCTCTTCCATTTGAGATAAGTAATATTTTAAGAGGAAGAGAAAGGAGGAGAGGGAGAGGGATAAAAAAAAAAAGGAAGAAAAGGAAGAATATGGTGGGACAAAAGAATTAAAGAAAAAAAAAAAAGGAGAGGGAGAGGGATAAGAGAAAGAGGGAAAAGAAGAGTGGGAAGAGGAGGAGTGATAGGGAGAAGAAAAAGACAAAGAATAATATGAGGAGAAAAAGAGGAATGGGGTAGGGTAGGGTAGGGGAAGAATGGGAAAGATAAATAAGGAGATGGAGTTAAGGGAGAAAAAGACGAAAAATAAGAAGAGAAAGAGGAAGAGAAATGAGAGGGAGAGGAAGAGGAAGGAGAAGGAGAGGGATAATAAGAAGGGGAAGATAAAGGAAAAGAAAAATAAGAGGAAGAGGAGGGAGGAGAAGGAGAGGGATAAAATCAAAGAGAAAAAGAAAGAAGGAAGAGGAACAATAGGATGTGAAGAGGAAGGAGAAAGAAAGGATACGAAGAATAAAAGGAAGAGTAAGAAGGAGAGGGAGAGTAAGGGGAGAAAAAGGCATGTAAACCCTAAATCCTTATTTTGATTTGTTTTTTTTACATATATTGGGATCTCATTTATTAAACCTTAAGGTAAAATTCATCCTACCTACATCCCAAATATAAACCTATACACTAATCCCAAATCCCATCCACTTACTTCTCAATTCTGAAATCTCATATGAAATCCACAATTTAAAAAAAAATAGGGGAAAATGAGAAACAATCTTACATTTTTTGTGATGGGAATCCAATAAACCCAATGAAAGGACCTCAAATCTCGTTTGGTTACTCCTAGTGAATACCCCACAAACCTCTTTCAACTCCAATAAGCTCTACCCCACAAGTTCATGAGAAAACAAAATGAAAACTTTACTTCACAAACCTATGCTTTGCATTGTTTTTCCCCATTTTTTGTTATTTTCATTATAGTTGCATGATGCCATGACACCAAGTCCTTGTGTGTTTCGATGCAAGGACAAAACAACATCATCAATGTGTGTTTTGGTTGTTTTACTATTAAAAAAAAAATGCATGATACAATTATTATTATAAAAATGTATTTGAAACATATGCAGAGCTAGACGTGCATGTAGAAGATGGCAACAATATACTCATATGGGCCAATTTTTTAGTAAATAAAAGCAATTGAAAAATACAATGAAATGAAAAAATAAAGTAAATATGTAAGTCGTCAGTGTAAAAGAAGAATCCAATTTAGAGAAGTAATGTGCAAATTTCTTTATAAAACATTACTATGGAAAACTAGGATCAATATGAACTACACACGAAAGCTCTTAACTAATGTAGCCTACACATAGTAGAGTTTATATGGGCCATATAGACATAGGGCTAACATGTCACACTCACAAAAACTAATGATAACATGGCTTACACAGAAGAGGGCCAAAATGTAATATACATAAAGGTTATTTAATACCTTAATGAATGTGTTGTGATTATGGCACCACACAAATTTTCTCTTCCATTTGAGATAAGTAATATTTTAAGAGGAAGAGAAAGGAGGAGAGGGAGAGGGAGAGGGATAAAAAAAAAAAAAGGAAGAAAAGGAAGAATATGGTGGGACAAAAGAATTAAAGAAAAAAAAAAGGAGAGGGAGAGGGATAAGAGAAAGAGGAAAAAGAAGAGTAGGAAGAGGAGGAGTGATAGGGAGAAGAAAAAGACAAAGAATAATATGAGGAGAAAAAGAGGAGTGGGGTAGGGTAGGGTAGGGGAAGAATGGGAAAGATAAATAAGGAGATGGAGTTAAGGGAGAAAAAGATGAAAAATAAGAAGAGAAAGAGGAAGAGAAATGAGAGGGAGAGGAAGAGGAAGGAGAAGGAGAGGGATAATCAGAAGGGGAAGATAAAGGACAAGAAAAATAAGAGGAAGAGGAGGGAGGAGAAGGAGAGGGATAAAAAGAGGAGGGTGGGATAAAATCAAAGAGAAAAAGAAAGAAGGAAGAGGAACAAGAGGATGTGAAGAGGAAGGAGAAAGAAAGGATACGAAGAATAAAAGGAAGAGTAAGAAGGAGAGGGAGAGTAAGGGGAGAAAAAGGCATGTAAACCCTAAATCCTTATTTTGATTTGTTTTTTTACATATATTGGGATCTCATTTATTAAACTTTAAGGTAAAATTCATCCCTACCTACATCCCAAATATAAACCTATACACTAATCCCAAATCCCATCTACTTACTTCTCAATTCTGAAATCTCATATGAAATCCACAATTTAAAAAAAAATAGGAGAAAATGAGAAACAACCTTACTTTTTTTTTTGTGAAGGGAATCCAATAGACCCAATGAAAAGACCTCGAATCTCGTTTGGTTGCTCCTAATAAATACCCCACAAACCTCTTTCAACTCCAATAAGCTCTACCTCACAAGTTCATGAGAAAACAAAATGAAAACCTTACTTCACAAACCTATGCTTTGCATTGTTTTTCCCCATTTTTTGTTATTTTCATTACAGTTGCATGATGCCATGACACCAAGTCCTTGTGTGTTTCGATGCAAGGACAAAACAACATCATCAATGTGTGTTTTGGTTGTTTTACTATTAAAAAAAATGCATGATACAATTATTATTATAAAAATGTATTTGAAACATATGCAGAGCTATACGTGCATGTAGAATATGGCAACAATATACTCATATGGGTCAATTTTTTAGTAAATAAAAGCAATTGAAAAATACAATGAAATGAAAAAATAAAATAAATATGTAAGTCGTCGGTGTAAAAGAAGAATCCAATTTAGAGAAGTAATGTGCAAATTTCTTTATAAATAATTTTTTTTAGTAAATAAAAAATAAAAGCAATGGATCCATTTTTTAGTAAATAAAAGCAATTGAAAAATACAATGAAATGAAAAAATAAAATAAATATGTAAGTCGTTAGTGTAAAAGAAGAATCCAATTTAAAGAAGTAATGTGCAGATTTCTTTATAAAACATTACCATGGAAAACATAGTAAGTAAATACTTGGTCATTGGTATAAGAGGAGCTTTAAATTAATATAAGATAATTCAAAGTAGGATGTGCATATGGGTAAGGGTAAAATGATTTGGTGATAGCTAAAGGGAGAAATTATGCATTTAATCCCACAAACGAAGTGCAAAAAATCATTTTTATAAAAATATATACATACGAAATATGGGAAAATGCACTATAAATATTTTTAGTGCAAGATAAACATATGAAATGTAGCCAAAAATGAATTGAGGGAAATTTCAAAGTAGGAGATGCATATATATCATGGGAAAATTGAATTAAAATAGTTCGATAGAAATATTAATGCATTTAAAATGTTTCCATTGCAAGTTTGCAGTGGGTTATAAATTAAATGTATGGGAAAAATAAATGTAGGTTGTGCATAAAATTAAGTATATTTATTTGATTTTTTAGTATACATATGTGTAATAATTAAATATAAGTATTATTTTTATTAACTAATCACATTTTTTTCTTTATATGTTTGAATCACCATTTGTTGTTTGAGAGGCATTTGGGAGTTTGTGATTCAATGATGTGTTTCTAAGGTTTTTACAGTTGAGAGGAGTGTTCTTCCAACGAACTCGAATAATGGATGATGGGTTGGACAAGGTAGACAATAATGAGGATGACATCATAAGTCCATCTGACATCTTTCACACTTAGGAGGAATTGTTCAAAATATGGCAATTTGCGTGAGAATTTAAGGAAGATGAGGTAGGGTTGGTACATGTCTCAAAATATGATGTGGATGCTACATGTGGTGAACATATCCCTTTGTCATCTCATCCTAAGACAAAATATGGAAGGGACGTGGTAGGATATTCTCATCCTTATCTCACAGAAGATCAATTTTGGATGATTAGTAGTACTCTAAACAAGATTACATATGATATGGCATGGAAAAATGTGGAGATTTTTTATGTGCATGTTGATCCTTTATTGCATCCGCATTCCTAGTTAGTATCCATAGAGATGAAAATCAGAGGTGAGGGACAAGGGCTTAGACGCTTAAAGAATTTTATTCGATGTAAACCAGAGAGAGTCAAGATGGTGCTCGATTGTGATGTGGGTTTGAATCAGGTTGAGGAGATGTCTAGTAAAGCATTGGTCAGTTGTTTTACAACAAAGGTGGTAAAGGGTGTTACCCTAAAGCAATGGATGAACATAGGGTGGCAGAGGCTAATTGGATACATACCACGCGTTCATCTCCTACTTAGGGGATGGATCTATTTATAGTTTAGAAGCATCAAGGATTTTTATACTATCCTTAATATTCCATGGTTGTGGGGCCCCTTGAAATTGGTATTAGATAGATGGAAACCAAGCTTTGACCCTCATAATGGACCTATGAATAGGAAACACTTATGGGTTTTGATGCCAGCGTTACCACTTGAGTACTGGTGTGTGGAGGTGTTGAGTTCCATAAGTAATTGTATTGGAAAGTTCTTAGTTCTTGAGGATAATTAATGGGATTTAGTTGACAAAAGTTGGCTAGGGTCCTCTTGGAGGTGGAGATTAGGGATGGATTACCAGACAAAAATAATCTCAAACAAGGGAATGAAGTGTTGGTGCAACCTCTAGATTATTGGAGAGTTCCTTTTAGGTGTGCAAAGTGTTAGGAACTTGGCCATTTGTTGAAAGATTGTCCAGTGCTAAAGCCTTCATAGCAGCCAAGGAGGAAAGTGTGGATAAAGAAACATTTGGTAGCGAATGAGAAGGTTACTTCCCCTTCGGTGGAGTTAGCAGATAACAATACTTATGACAGAAGGAGGGGCGAGCTATAAGTATTGGGTTAGATGAAACAATGTACTTCAATGGAGGAAAAAACAAGTGGAAATTGATACAACCAAGGTGTCGATTTCAGTTGGTTATGGTGAAGGTATCCAAAATCATGTTTCTTTCAATTCCATTTTGTTTGATGATTCTAGAACTCGACATCCCCTTGTCTCAAATCTGAAACGGATTATGGGGTCTCCATTTGTCCCTGTCAATGAGTCTGGATTAGGTCCAATTCAATCTTATGAAGATCTTATAGTCCACGAGGGTTTTAAAATCCTAGAAGGGGGGAGGTCTCATGAAAAAGGGAATCCTTTGTAGTCTTCGGTCTCTCTCGTAAGCCCGTTATGTCCTTGTCTTACTATCTTCAACTAAGAAAGTATAAGTTGAAGTTAGATAAGGGGGAGGTCAAAGGGGGACTAGTGCCAATGGATTCCAAACTCGGGCCTATTGGTAGGAAATTATCCATTTCCAAAGCTAAGTATAAGACATGAAAGGAGGTAAAGGAGGGGGGGAAATTGACCATTAATGGGATTTTTAGATCATACAAAACTCGTAAGGTTGTTTCCCCATGATCATACTATTTTTCAATATATGAGGGTTAGAGGGTGACCTCAAACATTTATCCCTCGGGTAGTTGTTTTTGACACTCAAACCTGACGTAATTTTACTTCAATAAACGATGTGCGATGGGTAGTTTTTGTTAGAAAAACAGGATTGCGGAGCAATAAAATAAAAAAAAAATGCGGAAATAAAACACAGAAGATACACAATACAATAGAGACACATATATACGTGGTTCACCAAGTGTGGGCTACGTCCACTAGAGAAATTTCCAGGTCCTTCCTTTTCATTATCCAGCAAATGAAGGGATACAAGCTACAACACACCTGTTGTTACTTACTCTTCTTTCTCTCACAGTCTCCTCTCTCAAAATACAATATTCGCAATAATACATAGCCGCAATACATTTCCCATATAAAAGAGGTTTTCCTTCTAGGGAAAAAAACCCTAACATAACTTCTATTGTCAGATATGCGACCTTATAATGAACAGTCCATATTTACTATGAAATTACAATATAAATTTACAAGGTTATTTTTCCTTCGGAGGCTTCACCCCTGAACCCCCGCTTTCCCCCGAACCACGCAAGGGGGGCAAGCCAACCCCCCCCCCCTGCATTCTTGGGTGTACAATCTTCATGGGGTATAAACACGACTGAAAACAAAGACCTATGAAACAGGAAGATAATTAGGCTCCATAACCAACAATCTCCCACTTGGAGACTAATAACAAGAACTCCATTGCTATTGTACCTGCTAGACTATACTCCACCTTGGACCTGGAAAATTTATCATCTTCAACCTTCATGCTTGAAGACCAACTGAAATTGAGCAGGAACTCAGTTTATCCCTGGTTACTCCCTTTGTTAACATGTTTGCAGGATTTTGGCTAGACATGTATCTTTTCCAACTTCAAATGTTGATGCAGGAGCATCGTTAGCAAGCACACATGGAGAGACAACTCGACGCCTTAGCACGCCTTTGAATCATTTAGAATATTAAACGTTGGCGTTTCCTGCAAATATTTTTTTTGAACTGATTGAAAAACTGAAGAAGATCAAATGCTTGGGAGTTGAATGATCATGAATGATCTCGGAGTTTCACTCCTAGACTTTAATGTAACAGAAATTAAGTAGCAGTTATCTTTTTTTTTCTCTCAAGTAGATGAGTAGTCAGAGGGAACCCGAAGAGGCCTCTGTTAGAATATAAAGGATTGTGTGCTCGTTTTACCACGACGATACCCTCGTCTCCCAACCACAGGCCGAAGCCTCCCTCCGAGCACCTTAACCTTGACCTGAGAATTCCTCTGGAAGCAAACCCTAGGCTAGATAGCCAAACAAAGAGCAACGCATATCTCCCCAAGGATAGCGCATCACAAAAGGTTGATCAAATAGTCCAAACCCTAGCCAAGAGATATCCAAGCCAAATATTGAAACTTGTTGTTGCTGCAGCTGCACCTGCAACCCTCCTCCAAACCTGCACACCAGCTACACTTGCAGTGTGTACCAACTGGGAAAACTGCAGTCCTAAGATGTGACAAATGAGAAACTAGCGCCTATTTATAGTAATCCTGCCAGTTCACTGGGGCCGACTTCTCCTTCTGGATATGTGTCTATTCAGTATATTATTATTAATTCTGGCCGACTTCTTCTCTTGGAGGCTAATATAAATTATATTCTTGAGCCGACAAGGCTTCTAGGGTTATTAACCAATTCATTAAGGTTTCTCTTGCTTTCCGGAGTCTTCTATTCTTGTCAGGTTCACATGTAGAGGTAAATACCTCCCGCATCTACCATAATATTAACACTCCCTCCTAGCTAAAGAGGTATTTACAGGTAATGGACTTGAGCACAAAACATACCATTTACCTGGTAGCATCAATATAGTCATCTAGACTATTTCATGACTAGATCATGAGCATCACCATTACTATCAGTTGCATCATCTTTTGTAACCATACTTCATCTGAGTAATATGATG
>ML780654.1:734772-749133 GCA_009831015.1 Picea engelmannii | reverse complement strand
AGACTCATAACTTGTCCAATGTTTCTGACTGAGAAGAGATTAGTTAGGGCATCATACATCTTCTTCGATGAGTCAAGATGGGAGATGTAGGGTATCAAGTGGTATTTTATGGAATCCACTATGATACTCATGGCATTTATGTCGACGTCTTTGAACTTCTCCATAGCTGCAACATTTTGTGGTTCCTTCTCTTCTCCTTCTTTGAACTCTGGCTTCACGATCTTTCCTTTCACAATGTCCAACACTTTATTCTTAGCAAGGATGAGGTCAATCCTTGTCTTCCATGTTTTAAAGTTGGAGGCTCCTTCTAGCTTGTTCTCAGACTTCATAGAGTTTGTCATGGCTTGCTTGACTTGGTCAAACCCTAGATTTGACCAGAAATCCAAACTTCACGTCTTGGCCTTCAGAGTGTACTAGGAGATGCGTTGGGTTATGGCACACTGATCTATCCAGAGATTAGGTCAATCTCATCACTTAAGGTGCCTCAACAAGAGGTTTAGGGTTTCTGCAAATGCTTCTGTTGGTAACCCTAGCTGCAGTGCTTTTGGAAGCTGCTCCTGTTAGTAACCCTAGCGGCAGTTCCTCAACGATCTCAATATCTAGCGGCTATGTTTCCTTCCAGCATTTTAGGCTGACTGAAGGGGTGTGGGCCCATAACCTGTTAGAATATAAAGGATTGTGTGCTCGTTTTACCACGACGATACCCTCATCTCCCAACCACAGGTCGAATCCTCCCTCCAAGCACCTTGACCTTGACCTGAGAATTCCTCCGGAAGAAAAACCTAGGCTAGATAGCCAAACAAAGAGCAGCGCATATCTCCCCAAGGATAGCGCATCACAAAAGGCTGATCAAATAGTCCAAACCATAGCCAAGAGATATCCAAGCTAAATACTGAAACTTGTTGCTGCTGCAGCTGCACCTGCAACCCTCCTCCAAACCTGCGCACCAGCTACACCTGCAGTGCGCACCAACTGGGAAAACTACAGTCCTAAGATGTGACAAATGAGAAACTAGCGCCTTGTATTTATAGTAATCCTGCCAGTTCACTGGGGCCGACTTCTCCTTTTGGGTATGTGTCTGTTCAGTATATTATTATTAATTATGGTCGACTTCTTCTCTTGGAGGCTAATAGCCTAATATAAATTATATTCTTGAGCCGACAAGGCTTCTAGGGTTATTATCCAATTCATTAGGGTTTCTCTTGCTTCCCGGAGTCTTCTATTCTCGTCAAGTTCACATGTAGAGGTAAATACCCCCCGCAGCTACCATAATATTAACACCCTCTAGGATAAATAGAGGTTTTGTATGCTCGAATGAGGTTGTTGCAAGTTAGTATGAGATTGTTGTAACTTAGTTGTTGTTGAATTTTTAGTTCTTGTTTTATCATAGTTGTATCCATTTACATTTGAATGAATATAATAGAGGAAAATTGATCCAATGCATGGTGTTGCCACTGTTTACAATTCCCTGTTATTTTGTTTTCATGAATGAATGAGTTATGTTGTTGAGTATATGAAATTGTGAAGTGTTTGGATAAGTTTCAATTGTCTTCTCTTCATTGAGTTTATGCAAGGTGTGCATACAATCCGCAAGGAGTGCATTGACAGAGTATGTTTCAACCCAGAATCTCAGAAGATATAGCGTGAAATTTCCATTTGCAAAGAGTGCAAAGAGATTGCTACAAGGGGTGCACAGTCACCGCAAGAACTTAAGTCTTGCATGAGAATCTGTTGCAAGGAGTGACAGAGTCTATTTCGACTCATAAGCTCAGAAGAGATAGCGTAAATTTTCCATTTGCAAGGAGTGCAAAGGGACTGCTGCAAGGCGTGCAAAGTCGCCCGCAAGAACCTAAATCTTGTGTAAGAATCTGCTGCAAGGAGTGCACAGATCCAAAATTTGGATAAGTGTCTAAGTAACCCTCTAAGGAGTCAAAGGGTTCGAGAGAGAAATCTCAAGAGATATAGCGGGAGAAATCTTCAAGGGAAATGAAGTTTTGAAGGTTTCATGAGTCATCGAATAAGATCCGTTCAAGAGGGAGCGGGATCATTCTGGATCGTCATATCTAGGCAAAGTGCACAAGCTTTAACTCTTTGTGTGTGTACAGGAGTGAGGACTTGCCAAAGTCCTGAAGTCCTGAAATGATTAGGGATTGTCCATCATCCAAAGGGACAGGTGGTGCAAGATATACAACTTCAGAAGTTTGTAGACCAAGATGAGGCGAAATCATCGAAGAGCCAAAGTAAATCCTGGTTGGTGATCATCATGAGGTACGCGTCAATAGATCGTCGAAGTCTGGTGAACACGCTCAGAAGGTGAGTGTGCAAGAGTTGAAACTCTCAAAGTCTGAATATCCAAAGTGAATCATAGTCATTCTATTTAGAAGGACACATGGAAAAAATCTATGGACTCCGGGTAAAGACCTGAAGTGAATCCTAACCGTCAGATTCATAAGGCCACATGGTAGAAATCTGTGGAATTCGGGTGAAGGACTGAAGTGAATCGTAACCGTCGATCTGCGAAGTACATGTGTCGATAGATTTTCGTCTTTGGATGAAAGTGCCCCAGGAGAAATCGAAGGTTGAGATTTGAAACTCCCAAAGACCGAAGAGGCAAAGCGAACCACAATCGTCGATATGTGAAGGACACACATCGACAGATCGTCATGTTTGGATGAAATTTCTCTAGGAGAAAGCGAATATTGAGATTTGAAACTCTTGATGTCCGAAGATTCAAAGTGAACCACAGTCGTCGATCTATGAGGAACACGCATTGACAAATCATCAACTTTGGGTGGAATTCCTGCAGAGGAAGCAAGGGTTGAGAGTTGAAACTCTCAAAGCGAGAAGGGAGAAATTGATCATAGTCATTGGTTTAGAAGGAGGACACACGTCACTAGATCGTGGAGATCTGGGAGTGTGTGGGAAAGGAGGAAAAGGGTCACTAGCTGATAGTTGACCAAGGTAGAAAGAGGATAGACCTCAGTCGTCAATCAAGAAGCAACGCCGGAGATCCCAAGATCGACGGTTGTTCTTAATTGTGGGGACAGAAAGTGCTCGGGTTTTAAAAATCTTGGAGCAGACTACAATTGAAACCATGGTATTTCCAAAAGGATGCATGGATGTTGTTGAATTGCGGGGATAAAAGCAGTGTGGTTTCAAACCATTCTAGGCCGCTCTACAATCATGTGTTTACGTGAGGACATAACCCGAGGTCACATACGAGAAAGGGCTAACGAAAGAGGAGTTGGCGTCTGAACTCTAATAGTTCAACAGCGGAAAGGGAGAGGTTGTGGGTGTCATAGAACCTACACCAAAACATTGAAAAGGGCCTGTGTTTAATCACAAAGGAGATGATTAATGTTTCAGAGAGTCTATTCGGCTCTGAGAATCAGAGATCCTTGACCAAGAGGTCATGCAACCCCAACGGAGAATAGGGGGGTCTACATCAAATGTCCATATTCCAAGATAGATCATATGAAATGGTACCTGAGTTGTATATGCTTATTATTTGAATGGGAGGTTGATGTCCTTGCAAGATGAATGGAACTATCGATGTCATAGTACAACCTGTTATTCTCTTTCTTCTTTCCCAATTCCTCCATAAACCTATGTAACCAAATCATCTCTTTACTAGCCTCTGTAGCAACAACATACTCTACCTTTGTTGTTGAAAGTGCAACAACCTTTTTCAGTTTCGAAATCCAACTTATTGTTGTTCCACCTACAGTAAAAACATACCCTGTGGTGATCCTCCTATTATATTTATCACCTGCCATATCTGAATCAACATATCCCTGTAGAACAATGTTTGAACCTCCAAAACATAATGCATGAGTAGCAGTACCTTTCAAATACTTGAGAATCCACTTTACTGCCTCCCAATGTTATTTACCTGGATTGTTCATATACCTACTCACAACTCCCACTGCATGTGCAAACCATCGCATACATCAAGCTACCAACTTTTGATGAATATGGGACCCTAGACATGTATTTTATCTCCTCTTGTGTCTTGGGACACATTTCTTTGGTTAATTTGAATTGGCTAGCCAAAGATGTACTAATTGGTTTTGCATTCTGCATTCTAAACCTCTCCAACACATTCTCTATGTGCTCACCCTGAGACAATGTCAAATTGTGATTTTTCTTATCTCTTATTATTCTCATACCAAAGATTTTCTTTGCAACACCCAAATCTTTTATCGCAAATGAATTAGATAATTTCTTCTTGAGCACATTTATATCTTGCATATTAGACCCTGCAACAAACATGTCATCTACATACAATAGAAAGATAATATAGCTTCCACTTTCTAGCCTTTTAAAATAAACACAGTGATCGGAATACCATCTACTATAACCTTGTTATGTCATAAACCTGTCAAACTTCAAATATCGTTTCCTTGGAGCTTGCTTTAGGCCATACAATCTCTTCTTCAACCTGCATACCAAATTTTCCTTCCCTTTGTCCTCATACCCATGTGGTTGTTGCATATAAATCTCTTCCTCCAAATCCCCATGGAGAAAGTTGTTTTACATCTAATTGTTCAAGATGCAAATCTTCTACTGCCACAAGATTTAAAATAGTCCTGTATATATTTTGAAGTCATTTTCACAACAAGAGAAAATATTTCATCAAAATATATACATTTTTTTTGTACAAACCCCTTTACAACAATTCTAGCCTTGTACCACTTTTTGCTTCCATCTTCTTCCTTCAACTTGTAAACTCGTTTATTCTGCAGTGTTCTTTTTCCTGCAGGCAACTGAACCAAATCCCAAGTCTGGTTATTTACCAGGTAATTCATTTCCTCTTTCATGCCTTGCTCCCACTTCTTTTTAGTGTCTATCGGCATTGCATCTTCATAACATTATGGTTCACCAGAATCAGTCAACAATAAATAATACAATGAATGAGAGTATCATTTAGGGGGTCTACTTAACCCGGTAGATATTCTAACAATACTTGCACAAGTTTGAGTTACTTGTTGCTCTTGTTGTTGCACATTTTTATTTTTTGGTACCTTTGGAATTTATTTTTCAGTGATCTCCACAAGCACTATGTATTTTGGGACATCTATACTCCTAATGATTTTGTGATTTTCATAATTCCGTAAGCGATAACCAAAACCATTAATAATGTATCCAATAAAGGTACACTTCTTGTATTTTTCCTCAAGCTTTGTTCTATTTTCTCTATCAATATGGACAAATTCTTCATAACCGAAAGTCTTCAAAAAAGAATAGCTTACATTTTTACTTGTTCGTGCCTCCTCTGAAATTCCACCATCCAAAGAGCTTAAAGGTCCTATGTTTATTAAGTAAACAACAGTATCTACAACATATGTCTAGAATTGTAAGGACAAACCAGCATGCAATCTTATACTCCTTGCACGCTCCATGATTGTCATGGTCATCCTTTCTAACACACCATTTTTGTGTGGTGTTCCTGGAACTGCCTTCTCTCTACAAATCCCATGGTATGAACATTAATCATAAAACTCCTTGCTACAATATTCACCTCCATTATTTTATCTAAGACACTTCAACCTTTTTTCTGTCTCATTCTCAACCAAAGCTTTCCATTTCTTAAAAGTATCAAAAATATCATATTTTTGTCAAATGAAATAAACCCAAATTTTTCTATTTGCATCATCAATAAAATTAACATAATAAAGAGAGACACCAAGATATGATACCTAATTTGGTCCCCATACATATGTATGCACAAGCTCTAACCTTTCACTCTTCTTTTCTTTCCTAACTTTGAGAAATCTGACTCTCTTATGTTTTCCATAAACACAATGCTCACATAAATCCAAATCAATTTGTTTAAGATATGGCAACAAATTTCTTTTGTGAAGTATCTGCATCCCCTTCTCACTCATGTGCCCAAGTCTATGATGCCCCAGTGTTGTATTCACTCTTGGAGAAGCTAAAGAGATAGAAGAGTCAGTATTACCAGTACATAAATACGATGTACCTACCTTCTCCCCTTTTTCTATCACCAGTGATACTTTGGTGACCTTCCACACCTTATCTGTAAATATGGATATAAAATCTTCACTTTCCAACTTCCCTATTGAATTTATATTTTTCCTTAGATATGGAACATGTCTTAGATCTTTCAACAACCATTGGTTTCCATTCCTTTGCTTTATTTTTACCTTTTCCATTCCAACAATTTTGCATGGTGCATCATCACCCAAATGAACCTGTCCAAAATCACCTTGAACATAATCTAGAAAATGTTTCCTATAGGATGTGGCATGAAATGAAGCACCGAAATATACTACCCAAGACTTAGAAATATTATCTACATAAATAATCAAAGCATCTTGTAACACATCACCTTTTACATTTGCTTCCTGATTTTTCTCCTGCTCTCCATCTCTTTTTTTCTTTGGAGCTCTGCAGTATTTCTTCATATGTCTTTTCTTCCCACAATTCTAGCACTCTATCTTTCCCAAACTAGATTTGGATCTTCCCTTCCTAGAATTCCCTTGGTTCCCTGAGCCCTTTCCTCTATCCTTTTGTCTTCCCCTATTCTCCATGTTTAACACATTACTTGATGTCTCACCTATTATTTTCAGTTGCATTTCCTCTCTAAGAATAACACCAACAACATCGTCAAATTTTAGAGTGTTTGAACTAGAGACAAAGTTACTTACAGCCATGACCAAGACATTCCATCTTTCTAGCAATGAGCACAAGATCAGAAGATCCCCGATCTCATCATCAAATTCCACTTTTACATAATTTAGTTGATTAGTATCTGTATTAAGTTCATTTAAATGATCTGCAACAGACCCACCTTCTAACATCTTCATATTAAATAATCTCTTCAGTAGAAATACCTTATTGGATGCTAATGGTTTTTCATATATTTTATCCAATGCTTCCATCAACTCCTTCATTGTCTTTTCTTTCGAAATATTGAAAGCCACTGACGCTACCAAGCTCAACCGTATCGTTCCTAGTGCCTTTCTGTTAAGAACCTCCCATTCTTCGTCCTTCATGGTTGTCGGCTTCTTTGTTATTCCACCCAATGGTAGCAATAGATCCTTTTGATATAAATAATCTTCCATCTGTATCTTCCATAACTCGTAGCTTTGGTTGTTAAATTTCTCAACCCTAAACTTTCCATCTTCCTCCATTTCCCCCACTCGAACCAAGAACCCTCTTTTCGTGTGAGTTACCTTTCACTCTAATACCAGTTGTTAGAAAAACAGGATCGCAGAGTAATGAAATAAAAACAAATGTAGAAATAAAACACAGAAGATATACAATACAATAGCAAATGAATGGATACAACCTACAACACACCCACTGTAACTTCGTCTTCTTTCTCTCACAGCCCCCTCTCTCAAAATACAATATTCATAATAATACATAGCTGCAATACATTTCCCTTATAAAAGAATGTTTCCTTCTAGGGAAAAAAACCCTAACATAACTTCTATCATCATATATGCGACCTTATAATGAATGGTCCAAATTTACTATGAAATTACAATATACATTTACAAGGCAATTTTTCCTTCAAGGCTCCGCTTTCCCCCAGACCCTGTAGGGGGGTAAGCCCCTCTGTGTGAAGGGGTGTACAATATTATGAGGTGTAAATTCTTCATTGGGTATAAATACAGATAAAAACAAAGACCTATGAAACATGAAGATAATCAGGCTCCACAACCAACAGTTTGTTGTATAATTTTTGTCCTTGTTTTTGGAAGGGTGGGATTTATGTATGGTTGAATCATAGGGTCTCTCTTGTAGCCTTGTAATATGTTGGAAAAAAAATTTGACACTTCAAGTTTTGTGCCCATTCCTACAGGTCCCTTGGTGGAGGGGAGGTCTAAAAGTTTGGACAAAGTCTTAAAGTTAGTGAATATGTATGCTCCATATAGTGAGAGGAAGCAATACTAGGACAATATTTAAGATCAATAGTTTTTAGTAGGAGACAATTTGATTCTTGGAGGTGATATGAATTTCACATTAAATACAAAAGAATCTTGGGGTGAAAGAGTAAGGACAGACCCTTTTGCTGATTATTTTAAAAATATTTTCGAATACCTTAACTTCGTGAATGTTGAGCCTCATAAATTTGTCCCGACCTGGAAAAATTGCATAAGAGGTAGAGATGGGATTTTGTTGAAATCCCCTTACTCCAACACCTAGGTTTTTTGTTATATAGTGATTTCCTTACTGCAAATCAAGTTAGAAGCTCACAAAACAAAAATACATTGTTGGAATATTCAACTCAATAAATCTAGTGGAAGCAAAACTAGAACCAAATCATGCACACATAAACATCAATATTTTTTGGTAGATACCCTTGGAAAAAAACCCGGAGAGAAATATAGTGTTGAGAATGATTTATTATGCTAAAATCATGGCTCTTGAAATAGGGATGATGGCCCACTAAGAGAAATATAACTATAAACAAAACTGGCAAAGTCTGATTTGTTGTACAACCTAGATCTGTACGATTTTTGAGGTATACGCACCTTCTCTTAAGAAGGCTCATGTATACATGATTCTCTCCACTGTGACCCATGTACACAACAGTAAAGACTATAAGAAAATCTCCGTATGACATACCCCTTTCTTGTGGCTTCGCTCCGCTAAAACCCACTTGTGACTGCCTCTATTCTCTCTTCTCCTTGACCCGATATCTAGATGGAATTCCTTCTCCACCTATCCAAGATCTTCTTGAATCATAGTCCTTCATGATCCAACCCTCTCTGTGTCAACTCTCTCAACAAAAGTTATGTCAAGTGTATTTTCCTTTACCCTAGCCTTGCTTTTCTAATCTTGAGTTATAACCTAACCCTAATCTCCAAAGTGATTGATGGTTGAGATTACTTCTCACCTTACTTGTTATCAATGGCTAAAATTAAATGCTAGTTTTCATCATTTCCTTAAATAAAAAAATTAATTCAAATAATTAATTAATAAAAGAACTTTACTCCAATAATTATTTTAATTAAAGTAAAGTCAAGGATAGAATGATTTGGATGATTTCCATGCATCTAAACACATAGACATGTATGGAAATACTTGTCTGATGTTACCATGCATCAACACTCCCTCTTAGCGAGGAAGGTATTATGCACCACTCCAAGCTTGTCTATGAAGAACGCAAACTTCCCTTTCTCTAAGGGTTTGGTCAAAATATATGCAACATTTTCATCTATGGAAATATATTGAAGCTTCAATACTCCCTTCTATATCTTATCCCGAATGAAGTGGTATTTGATCTCAATATGGTTGGACCTATCTTAGAATATTGGATTCTTCGAGAGTTTGATACAACTCTGATTATTGCAATATATCACCATAGGATCCAAATCCTAATCAAATAAACCTATAAGAAAATTGTTAATCCAAATGTCTTCACAGCTAGCCACTAGCCATACTTGTTGCCATATACTCTACCTCTATTGAATTGAGTGTTATAGAAGTTTGTTTCTTATTGAACCAAGTAATCATTGTTGATCCCAAGATGAAGCAACACCATGAGGTTCTCTTTATTTCTACTTCATTCCCTGCCCAATCTAAGTTTGTATATCCCTGCAACTCCACTCTAACTCCTCTGAGATACCTTAATCCATAATCCATTGTACCTCTCAAGTACCTAAGCACATGTTTTTTTGTGATCCAATGCACCTGCCTCGGATCCACCATGAAATGACTCAAGGTGTTCACAAAAAAAAATATATATGGCCTGGTGTTGACCAAATACATCAAGGACCCTATCAGTTTCACGTATATCCTAGGATACACCAACTTTGAATCTGAAGTTACTATCTTCTTCATATTGGTAACCATAGGTGTAGCCATCGGTTTACAGTCCTCCATCCTAAATCTCCTCAATATATCAACTATGTACTTCCCTTGACCAAGGAAGATCTCTCTCGATACCTATCATACCTCTAACCCTAATAAATAATGCATCAATCCAATGTCCTTCATCTCGAAATCACTAACTAAATCTACTTTGCACCCTTTAATAATATCCTCTGCACCTATGAGAAACAAAGCATCTACGTACATAACCAAGATGAGTGGATCCATCCCAAAAAGTATGAAGTACAATTTAGGATCTCGCTCACTCTTGGTAGAGCCCACGATCTAGAAGTATGCTTCAATCATGGAATACCACAAATTGGGTGCATGTTTGAGTTCATACAAGGATATCTTAAGCATACACACATTATACTACCTCCCATGTATCTAAAATCCCTAAGGTTTCTCTATGTATACCTCCTCCTCAATGATCTCGTTGAGGAAATTTGTTTTCACATCCATCTGATGTATCCTCCACCTCATAACTGAAGCAATGGAAATAATAGCTTGAATAGAAGCATACCCGACAACTGGAGAAAATGTCTCCTCATAGTCCACTCCCTCTTTGTGGGAGAACCCTCTTTCCACAAACCTTGCCTTGAAGTTCTCGATGCTACCATCTACAACGTGCTTGATATTTTATAGCCACCTGAACTCAATACTGACTTCCCCTCTAGTCTCGACATTATGTCCCAAACATAATTCCTCATAGTAGAGGTGTACTCCTCTACTATGGCATCCCACCATACTCGTTGATCCATCGCTTCCTCAAAACTGGAAGGCTCGGCATCAACAATGCTACTCATAAGCACCATATAGTTTGGAAACTTCTTTGAAGTCCTGCACTCCTGGGAACCTCACCAGCATCCTTCAATGTCTATAATAGCCACTTAGGTCTCCTAACAGGACCATAAGGGGTTAACACTTCCTCCCCACCTAAAGTATGAATTGTTGATTGTTTCTCATCCTTCGGATCCTATTACTCCTTGACCTCTGTCATTATTGATGACTCATAAGATCTCTTAGATGTCATGTTCTCCTTGAAATTAAAATCTTTTCTTACAATTGTCTACCTATGCACTAGAATGAATATCTTGTAAGCCTTTGAGGCCTCATTGTACCCCACAAATATACCATGTTTTCCTGAAGATACCATCTTTGTCCTCTTCTCCACAGGATAACAGGACAAAGTCGATACCTATCTCTAGGTTCACTCCTGAGAAATCCTCAAATGTCATATCTCTAGCTTCACTCCTAAGAAATCCTCCTCCGGAGTCTTATCCCCTAATATCCCGTGAGGACTCGTGTTCTACACATACATTGTCTTGTTACACGCCTTTTCCCATAGAAACATAGGCAACTCCTGGTCATGTATCATAGCCCTGGAAGAACCAGTGATGGGCCGATTATTTCTCTCTACAACCCCATTTTGTTGAGGGTTGTATGAGATTGTCAGCTCCCTCTTGATCCCTGCCTCCTTGTAGAAAGCCTTGAAGTCATTGGAGGTGTATTCTCCCCCATTATCTAACCTCAATACCTTCATCTTCTTACATGTTTGGTTCTCCACCCAAGCTCTAAACTCTTGAAACCGACTGAAGATACCATCCTTGGTCTTCATAAAGAATATCTCGGTTTTCCTAGAAAAATCATCAATAAACATCACATAGTATGATAATCCATGTAATGATTCTACTAACATCGTCCCACTCACATTTGAATGGATAAGATCCAATATCCCCTTAGATCTACTCTCGTTGCTTGGAAAATCCTCCTTGGCATTATTTTCAAGTGCACACCCTCTGCACACTCCTTGTTGCTCAATATTGAACTCTAGAATACCTGTAAAAATCCCCCTCAGAATCAACAAATCCCAGTAGTGTAAGTGTCCCAACCTCTTGTGCCACAACTCACATAGGTTTTCATTGTCATGTGCCAAAGCATGAACAATCTTTATTTGCACCCTGTACAAAGTTCCCTATCTAACCCCAATGACCATTGCATTGTTTGGGTTAGCTTTCTTTGGACGTATGAGTATTTTACCTCTCTGAAAAGTTACGAAAAAACTCATGTCCTCCGTAGTTGAGACTAAGAGAAAATTCTTCTTCAAACCTGGTATGTAAATAACATCATGGGCATCTAATGAACCTCCTAACTCGGGATGGAACGTAATTGTTTCCTCTCCCTTCACTGCATACTTGGCATCATCACCAAGTTGCACATGAATATGTGAGTCCCTCTCTATTAGACTGCTAAATAGATCATGTGCTTTTGAAATATGACGAGATGCACCATTGTCTAAGTACTATGAACTCCTAGTAGTTTTATTGGTATAAAGGAAGGAAACCAATGAGTAATCCTTCTCAAACTTTTTTTCAAACTCATCAAGTTGTGTCTCTGTTAATTTTGTTGCCTACATGTTTCCCTTACCCTTCTTCTTCTCCAGACATTGAGATTCATAATCTCCATTCTTATGACATGAGAAGCACTTGTTTTCACTGAAGTCCTTCTTCTTCCCTGGTTGTGATGATCCTCCATCATTGTCACCCTTCTTGATAGAACACTTTCCTTTACCCTTCTTTTTTTTACTAACAAGAGCCAAATTCTCATCACTACTTCCTTGCTTGTTGCTCTTATACTCCTCTCGAGTCTCTTCCTGGATGCAATCATCCCAAACTCTCTGCCAATATGGGAGTTTCTATCGAGCACAAACTCCCTTTACAAATGGTTCATGTGACTTGGGAAGACCATTCAGTTCCACATTCATGAGCTCTACATCCTCCTTTTTCTCCCCTATGGTTGTAAGTTGATCACGCACCTACATGATCCTCATGAAATAGTTGATAACATTACAATATCTAGACATCTGCACCAATCTGAGTCTATTTCTTAAGACCATCTTCTTATTCATGTTAGTGCTTTGGAATAAACCTACCAAGGCATAAAACATCTCTTTGGTTGTCTCCTTCTTGGATAGGTGAGGAATTAAATTATCCTTCAATGAATCAAAGATGACCTTCTCTTCTTTGATCTCCTTCTTCTTGTGAGCTTCCAAAGCTATCATATCTGTCGATGGATCAACTAATTTTTCCACTAACTCCCAAATGTCAGACTCCTTTAACACCAAAGTTACTCTTTCTTTCCAAGAGAGGAATTTGGATGCTTCATCCAACCTATCTTCAACTCTGAAAGGTGCTAATGCCATCCCTAAGACCTGATAAATTGCCCTGGAAATAACTTGTTGTTGAAAACTACCCTTGTACTAACCTATACAGACTTGCCCATGAATGTCACCACTAGACCTCACGTATGTACATGTATGTGCTAACTACCTGGGAATATGTTCCTATGTCAAAAAAGACCCACATATGTACGCGCATGTCCCTTCTGTAACCCCACGTACAACCCCATAAACCTACAAAACCCTAGTCCTACCTCAGTACGATTGTTTCCCTAAAATTTGTCCTTTGATATCTTCCTATTGGTTATGGATCTGCTAAGATCTTCTGCAAATATAATAGATCTACAATCAATTGTTATGGATCTAAGATATGGCTTCCCTTCAGATCATGCGCTATGATACCATGTTGAAATACCCTTACTCTGACACCTAGGTATCTTCTTATATAGTGATTTCCTTATTACAAATCATGTTAGTAGCTCACAAAACAAAATTACACTGCTAGAATATTCAACTCAATAAATCTAGCGGAAGCAAAACCAAAAACCAAATCATGCATACATAAACACCAATATTTTTGGGTAGATAACCTTGGAAAAAACCTTAGACGAAAAACCAATGTTGAGAATGATTTTATTATGTTAAAATCAGGGCTCCCATAACAGGGATAATGGCCCATTGAGAGTGATATGTCAGGATTTTTCGAAATGACTATGGTTGAGTTTTATTTGCATGCATTAAATGACCATTGGGAAACTTAACGAAAGAGCGAGAAAAGAAATGAATTATACAGCCATTAACGTAATTTTAGATCTGAAAAACAATGAAAACAGCAAACCATAATGCACAAGTTTGATAACGGAGTTCGATAACTTTGCCTACGTCTCCGGGCCTTTTCTCTGTGAGGGAGGCTTCTTTATTTCTTTTCAAAATATTATTAGTACATCTTTACAATGTCGATTGGCTTCTAGACTGATCTGGTCATGTTCGCCATGATCTCTAGAATCTTGCACAAAAAAACGGCACCTGAAACAGATGTCCCAAGCTCTCAGAAATCGTCCGACAGCATCTCCTCCTCAACAGCTTCCCTGCCTCAAACTGGCTTTAACTTGGCTTGTCTCAGCATCTCTGCTCTGAATTGCTCACCAAAATCTGTCCCCATGGCCTCAAAATGGCCTTGGTTAAATAGTTGGGGAGTTAGTTGTCCATCTCCAACTTCCTCCACGAATTTAGGCTCTAAAAATGCCCAATAACTCCCAAAAATGAGTTAATTACATTAAAAATGAGTTTAATTACATTAAAAACTCAAAAGTGGTTGGAAAAACCCACTTTAT
>ML780654.1:695321-732321 GCA_009831015.1 Picea engelmannii | reverse complement strand
CCCCTCTCCTCCTTTATGCGCATAAAACCATACAATATAACTAATACTATGGGTTTTATAACATAATAAATAATGTGGCGCATTGGTTATAGGACTATTGTGAAGGCGCTTGTAGCATGTGGAGGTCTGGGGGTCAAACCCCGTGGCCTCCAAAAATTTTTGATAAATGAACCAAAAGCCATTAGCCAAAATAGGGGTGCCACGTGGCATCCCTTCATTGGTCCACGTGGCACCTTTCCATTCGATAATAAAATGCCACGTGTCATCACCCTATTCGACCACCATCGGCCAACCAGAACTTTCCACGTCGGCTGCCAGGGTGTACCATCATGCCACGTCACTGCCACGTGTGATTCGTACAGACTGCCCAATCAGCATTTTTTTTGCCTGTTTGACTTTTCAGTCAGAATGCGATATCTTCTCCATACGGACTCCGTTTGACATAAAAAATATACCAATGGAATCGGGAAGACGAGGCGGACGCAATGGCATTGGTTTCATCGAATTCTGAGCACTTTCATTTTTGAGCATTTTCCATGCCCTGTCAGGCTTCTGAATCCGATTTCGGATCAGAGAGAAATACAACTACATACAAACCTGACCAAGTTTGATCTATTGTACGACCCAGATCTGCATTATTTTTTAGGTATACACGCCTTCTCTTAAGCACGCTCGTGTATACACAACTGTCTCCATTGTGACCCACATACATAAATGCAAAGGATATACGTCAAGCTCCATACGACACACCCCTTTCATGTGGTTTCGCTCTACTAAAACCCACTTGCGATTGCCTCTATTCTCTCTTCTCCTTTACCTGATCTCTTGATGGAAGTCCTTCTCCACCTATCTAAGATTTTATTGAATCACGGTCCTTCATGATCCAACCCAAGTCTGTGTCGACTCTCTCAACACAAGTTTTGTCGAGTGTCTTTTCTTTTACCCTAGCATTGATTTTATAATCTTGAGTTATAACCTAACCCTAATCTCCAAAGTGATTGACGATTGAGATTACTTCTCACCTCACTTGAGTTAAATGGATAAAATCAAATGTTAGTTTTTAACATTTCCTTAAATAACTCAATCAATTCAAATAATTAATTAATAAAAACAATTTACTCTAATAATTCCTTTAATTAAAGTAAATTCAAGGATAGAAGGCTTTGGATGATATCCACACATCTAGACAAATAGACCTATGCGGAAATACAAGTCCAATGCTACTGTGCATCAATAGATTGCAAAGAGACAAGATAAATTCCTTGTAACTGAAAGGTTTTTGGAGGAGGATGGAAAGTATAAAACTTGGGTTGGTTCAAGAAGGATTTCTGACCATGTGCTTATTTTTTTATAGTTTGAAGAGTTCGATAAAAAATGCACTTCTCCCTTTAAATTTAATCAGGCTTGACTTTAGGATGAGAGTTTCATATCTCTTGTTGTAGTGACCGTATTAATTTAAGTCTTGTAATTCCATAAATTGAAATAGTAACTTCTACTTTTACACAGAAAACTCGGTAATTTCTTTTAATTCAGCGTATACGCATGTTTAATTAATCAATGAACAACAATTTCATAACAGAATAATACAAATTTACCTCTTCCTGATGCTAATTTCTTCGTTGACCTGGTTGTCCAGCCCGCTGCTTTGCTGTTGCCTGATGCGCTGACCAACTCTTCCCAAACCGTGTTTCCTCCCTGCCAGCCAGGAGCAGCCTGTCCGGCTTCCTAGCTCCAGGATACCGTAAGGCTATCCTGGCCCTCGTGCCCAAAACCCCCATCAAACTGATGCCCCCCGTAAAGATCCTCCCAGACTGCAGAACTCCAACTCAAAACCAGAAAATCCAAAAACCCCGAAACCAGAACTCTCTCCCCCTCCATAATGCCTCCTCCTCCTGTCATATCTCTCCTTCACTGACCCTTTCCTCCTCATTAATTTCCTTATCCTTACATTCAATATCTTATCTCTTTATTTAATGTCTTATCCCCTTATTAATATCTTATCCTTATATTTAATGTCTTATCCCCTCCGTATACGTAAATCATTTAAACAATTAAAATTATTAACCCTCTTAAATTTATCACCCATGACATTGAATGTGATGGGTAATTAATTAATTAATCAAAATTATAACAATTAATTAATAAATAAATATTTAATTAATATTATTATGCCAATCTTTGTTTAATTAAAACCATGTTAGGACAATTAATTACCTAATTAATTTTGCTTAATAATCCCTAAGCATATATTCAACTAGGGTTGTTACACTTGTCGAAAAGGATTTGAGAATGTTTGACTACAATGTTGGTTCCTCTAGGACATATCAATTCTCTAACAATTTGATCAAGAAAAAAAAGTTTACAATCTCATGGGATAAGGATAAATAGTTAGGCAATCAAAATGAGTTGAAGGATGTGGAGGAATCCATAGAGGTTTTGTTCGATCAGAACTCTTGTGTTGTCTTTTTAGAAGAAGAGTTATGGAAGCTACAATAATTAGAGGAGAAAAAGAGGGTTTTATTGGACGTAGAAGAGACCAAGTGGAGACTTAAGAGTCGATCCATTTGGATTTTGGAGGGTGTCGGCAATACCAAGTTCTTCCATAAGTATTTTGTGTATCAGAAAAACTTGAATATGATTTGGGAATTGGGGAGGGAGGATTTTATCAAGGTTTCTTCATTCCAATATTTGGCATCAATAGGAAAAAAAAAAATTCAAAAATTGTTTAAAGATAATGGGGCCTCTAATATTGGTGAGATAATGAAGGTGATCAGGTTTTTCCCTAGACTCTTTGATGAAGAAGTTAATGTTGGATTGGAAGCAGATGTTTCAAAGGAGGAGCTAAATTTTGTTTTGTCTTCTTTTAAAAAGTATAAAATCTATGGACCTGACGGTTGGACTGTCGAGTTTTATTTTGGATTCTATGATCTCTTAGAGGACAATCTACTTAGGCTTTATTAAGCAGTCAAAGAAGTTTGGAAAAATGTTGGGGGGGATTGAATGCAACATTTATAGATTTTATACTTAAGAAGAACAATATGATCACCTTCAAGGACTTTAGGTTGATTTCACTTTGCAATTTAGTGTATAAGATCATTTTGAAGATTATTTCTAATAGACTTGAACAAGCCATGCCTCAAGTAATTTCAGATGAACGGTTTGGATTTCTTCTTGATAGGCAGATTCATGATGTAGTTGGGACAGCATAGGAATTTTTCCATTCAATCAGAGGGAAGCGGACAATAGTGGTAATGAATATTGATCTCTCCAATGCATATGATAAAGTCAATTGGTTCTTCTTGAAATTGTTTCTTTTACAAACATGATTGAATCTAAAATTTGTTAATTAGGTTATGGGTTGTCTAGAATCAGCCAATTGTGTTGTGTTGGTGAATGGTTGACTGTAAAAAAAAATTAAGGCCAACTTGGGGCCTCATGAAGGGATGTTCAATGGTACCCTTTTTGTTTATTACAATTCCAGAATCTTTAAGCAGACTAATCTTGGACACCAATCGAAATGGATTCTTAAGAGGGATCAACATAGTAGGTATGACTATTATTACACACTTTTTGTTTGTGGATGACATTATTCTCTTTGGGAGAGGAACTCTTAGGGAATTAAGATACCTTAAAATTGTCCTTGATTCATTCAATAAGTCGACGGGGATGGAACTAAACTTGAATAAATCTTGTATCTTGTATAAAAATCTGAGTGATAATTTGAAGAGACTAATGATTTAGATTTTTCCAATGAGGATGGAGTCCTGTAATACCTGAGTGAAGTACGTGGGCTTCTTTTTAAAACAAAATAACTATAAAAAACATGATTGGTTATGGTTGATAAAAAATATCGAGGATCGAATTAATTGTTGGTGTCATATATGGTTGTTAATGGGAGGAAGGTTGGTATTGGTTAAGTCTATACTTGAGAGTATACTCGTCTATTGGTTATCCATTGCTCACACTCCAAAGAGCATTATTGAAAGGGTTCAAAATAAGGAAAAGGAAAAGGAGGGTATGCCGCTTTTCAGGTGGTCAAGAGTTGCTACTTTAAAGGAATACGGTGGATGGGGTTTAAAAACCTTACATATCTTTAGACATGCTCTAGCAGCCAAGAGTCTCTAATGGAACAAAGTATTTTAGGTAAGGTAATGAGATCCAAGTAGTTGGAGGACAGGGATATTGAAGCATGCATTAGGAAAGGAGCTAAATATTTTAGAGTTGCTTCAAATGTATGGAAAGGACTAGTTAAATCCTATGATATAGTTGGTATGTGGGTTATATTGGTAAAACAATCGAGAATGTAGGAGTGGAAAGGTGGTGGTGGTGGAAGGTAACATGGATGTTACCTTGTCCATTAAAAGTCAAAATATTTACGTGGCTAGAATTGGAAAATAAAATCTTCATGTGGGACAATGGACAACGAAGGAATTGGATCGGTCCGGGGTGGTGTTACTTGTGTAAAAAAGACAATGAATAAGTAGATCATATTTTTTTCCATTGCTCTTTTTCCAAAGTTGCATGGAAGGATTTGTTTCAAATATGTAACATCTAAATTCATCGGGCCAATCCTACTCTCTTTGATTTCTTTGAAAGATGTTTTCTTGAAAAAAGTGTTTGTTGCTTTAAGCCTCTTCCATGTTATGATTTTTGGAGAATATGGCTCTCTAGAAATCGATCAATCTTTGAAGGTCTGCAGCCAAATTTGCGCAAACTATATCATCAAATTAGAGTCCATTTTGATGAAGGAAGGAAGTCTCGTATCCATTCCAAGGAAACTATAGGCCCCTTTTATATATCATTCAAAGGTGTGGAGCCTCTTCGATGGAGCAAGCTAGGGATCGCCAAGTGAGTGTGGTGTGGGATCCATTCTCTTTCTCAATAATTTTCCTCACTTTACTATGAAGTATGGCTCTAGAATTGGCTCTAATAATAGAGCTGAACTATTTTCACTTTAGATTCTGCTAAAGTTTACACTAAAACACAAAGTGAAAATGATCTATATTATGGGTGTTTTTAAGCTAGTAATTGATTAGTTAAATGGAAAGATGTTGGATGCAGGCCTAGCCAATATGAAAGGCTATTTTTGGAGGAGAAGCATGCAAGGAGGGAAAGACAGCTGGAAGGAAAAGAAACACGTGTAAGAGAAGCAGGCAAGGCGTGCATGCAAGGAAGAACTAACGACGCTAGGGTTAGGGTTTTTGTAATGCATTGTAATGGCTGGTGAGCCAAGGATATAAATAAGTAGTACTAGATGACATAAAAGAGGAGACATAGAGAGGGACATACACACATAGGCAGAGAGAGAGAGAGGGTTGTAAGAACTGTATGATTCATTAAGCTGGTGAGCTAGGGAAGGAGTGAGCGACTCGATCCCGAGGGTTAGATCGCAGGCTGAGGAGCCTAGTGTGATTTACTCAGCCTCATAGAGATCGAAGAGCCTGTGTAAAATGGGGAGAACTAATATTATAACTAGATTATAACTAATAAAATATTGAGAGCCAGATCTTTATGGACATAGCCAAGGAGGGGGAGAACTAAGATTATAACTAGATTATAACTAATAAAATCTTGAGAGCTAGATCTTTATGGACATAGACAAGGAGGGGGTGAACCACGATAACATTGTGGTATGTGAATGAATGTGTCCTTATGTCTGATTAATTGATGAATGTTAGATGAATGAACTAACTAGTTAGATCTGGTATTCCACATGCATGAATATAATGAATGTTGCAAGTAGATGTTAGTCTGAATAAATAAATATGACATCACACAACCACAGATATTCACTCAGTATCAGGTTGCAAACACCTGATTATTGCAGCCACCCATAGAGCTATCTCGGGTGAGACTGCGTAGTACACTCGGTGTGTTGCATTGCCTTCTAGTCTACCAGAGGGGCCAATAGTTTTAAAGGGATTTTGTTGGGAAGCTTATCAAATCTGAACCAGGGTCAATCTGTGATAGTAAAATAGCATCAGGATACCCCATAGAAAACCTCAAGACCAATCGAAGAGTAGTAAATACAACACCAGCAAAAAGGTCAGGAGTGAGGTACATTATCACTATGAAAGAATACTTAACAATATGGGCAAAAGTAGCACCAGTAAAAGATTGCATCATAGAGACAGCAACACACTTCTTGTTTGAGCAAGTGATCACTAGATTTGTCTGCCCAAGGATTTTGATGAGTGACCAAGGCAATCACTTCATTAATAGCACTATTAGGGCTATGACTGTGGAGTTTGAAGGTTATCATCAAAACAGTACACCATATCATCCACAAGCAAATGGAATAGTGGAAGCCTTTAAAAAAATCCTCGAGAATGCATTGACAAAGATCTGCAACGTTAATAGGGATGATTGGGATTTGAAGATACTAGCAGTATTGTGGGCGTACATGACCATATGCAAAAAGTTGACAGGACAGACACCATTCAGATTGGTGTATGGACAAGAAGCAGTGGTTCCATTAGAGTTTTGGGTACCTAGTCTGTGCGTAGTAGCAATTACAAACATGACAGAGCAAGGCACAATACAAGAAAGGATAAATCGACTGATGATCATGGAGGAATATAGGATTCTAGCAGGGTTTCACCAAGAAGTACAGAAAGCAAGGGACAAAGCTTGGCATGACAGACATATCAAGAGGAAAATTTTTAAGGAAGGAGACTTAGTCTTGGTGTATGAAAGTAAATCTCTTCATCACCCAGGTTAACTCATAATGCATTGGTTAGGACCATACGAAGTAAAGACTGTCATAAATGGGGGAGATGTATAGTTGAAGGAGTTAGGAAGAACAGAACTTAGAGGGACGATCAATGGAATTCGACTGAAGTTGTATAGGGATAGTCAACCACCTAGCATTTAAAAATTATAAAAAAATTATAAACACACACACACACACAGGGGTTACCGCATTGGACATCAAAATATATCAACACAGATGTGGTGCACCAAAAAGAGAATGAGCACATGCACTCAGACGCTAGCATGACAGAGAAATGACCAACAGTCACTAAAAGGCGAAAATAATGGAAATGGAAGGTATGGAAAATAAGCGCCAATGAATGACGGTTATCAAAATTAAATGATGAGAATGAGTGACGGGACACCACATTAATCGCTCCAACTGGCGACGGCAATGGAATTCAATGGAAAGTATGGGGGAAGTTCCAGTTCATTCAAAATGCAAGTTGAGTAACATCTCCGAGAAGTTTCACCCGATTTCTATATAAGGTAATCATGCGAGGATCAGAAGGGTTATTGAGAAATTGAGAAAAGAATGGAGTGATAGAGTATACGGAGCAGACAGCAAGTCTGCAGAAGTTATAGAGACAACTAAGCTCGGAGGAGAATACCTTTACCACCATGGCACCACCCAAGCTAGGAGCGTCGAGCCAGACCTGCAGACGACCTCAAAGTTGTTAGCACTGGAAGTCACCTCTGGATTGCATCGAAGGTAATCCTAGTAACCATCAGTTTATATGTCACAATGAATAAATTTAAAGGGGATCGAATGGGTGCATACTCAAGATAATATCATTCTAACTCAGAAAACTGGACTAGCATGCACAAGCAGGTGAGGTATTGATTAACTTCAGTTGGTAAGTTGTAGTAAGGGTGAGTAAGAGGAAGAACTAGAGAGAATAATGTAGAGGTATGCTATGGACATCCGGTCTTCCAGCAGCCTAAGGAGGAACAACTCAGAAAACATGATCCTCTTGGATTGAAAGTTTCAGAAAAGGCTGGAGAACGTTACAACAGAACTACAATCAAACCTACATTACAATACGGCCATAACAATCCATGTGAATCTTTCAATCATCGACACTCCATCGTTAGAGGTAAACAAGACGGAAAAGAAGTTGACTTAGATTAAACCAGAAGTCTCAAATCCTGTTACATAACCAGAAAACCAGAAGATTCATCAAAATTTTACAATAGGGGAGCCTAGCTCAACTATCGACCTTAACAAAATATCAAAACTTCCTATATATACTAAAAATGTTGCAACCCCCAGGAGTGTGATCGGACCACTGCATTAACATTTTTAGTCAGCGCCTGCTCTGCCAGATTGTGCAGGCCTCCTCATGTCAAATGCGAGCCAGGCACAATTATGTGCTTTACAAGAAAATATGTCCATAAGGAAGCTTTGGATTGACAGTCTACCTTTACGGCCTGTTATCACCTACTAATTTGCATTAATTTTTCCCAAAGCATCTTGTCCTTGTGTTATCTTTCCACTCGGATTTTAGAACTTTTTCGCCAGCTTCATGAAGCTCCCATCACCTAAATCCTTCACTCGACTGATCATCCAAAATAGTCATGTCCTCCATGAGTCAAAAATTTGGCAAATATCCCAAACCTATATCTAGTCTAAATTCTTATCTAAATCCCCCGATTCCATCACTTCATTCACTTTTACCCTTATTTTCATATTCCCATTGAAAATAAAAAATATTCCTTTTATTAAGCACCCTTATCCCATCCACAAAGTCATGTGTTAGGCCTCATATGCCCAAAGCCCTTAGAAATTGGAAAAAGCGTTTATTATTATTAATATAAATATTTTTATATTAATATTTGATCCAATATTTAATTTATGGCATCACGTCAAATCATGGGCACGAATCTCAATTTATAATGTGGAAAATTCAAAGGATGGATGGAGGGCGCACATACATATTGGGCATAGAATTAGCGTGGAGGTTAATGATGTGAAGGCGGGCCAGGGAAAATACTATGGTTTTGGTGATTGGACACATGTTTTTACGTGGTGGATATCAGCGGAAAAAATTGGCAAATGCCAAACCACTTTTCTCCAACCCGATATAATAAATGCAACCATTTATCCTATGGCTTATGTGCGGCACTTTTCCAGGAGTATGTTTTCAATAATGATTATGGAATTTCCAATAAAAGAAATTATTCCTCACGGTGAAATTGTTTTACAGAGGTAAAATTCACATTTTACAAATTAAAGAGATTAATGTTTATTTCCATGGAAAAGAATTAAATGGGAAAATTCACATGAAAGGAAGACTTGGATAATTAATTATCCAATAGTTTTATGGAAGTAAAAGAAGAAGATAAAAGGTATTTAACCAAAGATGGTAAATTGGAAAAAACATGACACAGTAAATGTTTTTCACAATGAAACGGTAAATTGGAAAAAGCATGGTAACAGTAAATGTTGTTTACAGTGAAATGGTAAATTGGGAAAATCAAGACATTTAATTTACTTAAATTATGGGAATAGAATATTAAATTATGGAAATTTAATTCTACAGGATAGAAAAATATTTGGGAATTATTTTTATTTCAAATATATTATTCCCAAATATTTAATGAGAATATGGATAAATGGAATTATATTTGAAGGAGTATAAGTGACATTTCAAAGAGAACGTGGTAGAGGAAGGAGCTGGAGCGTCAAAGGAATCTGCAGGGATCATGAAACTTTTTTCTGAAAACTGTCATTTGTAATCATTGCAGAAGCTGAAACGTTTCAGTTCAGCTATTGTAATCAGTTTCTAACTAAAGGAACTTGAAAGTGTATAAATGATAAAGGTTCTAAATGTATTAAGTATGGGCAGAAGTGCAAGGGCACAATTCTAGTTGTTCTGAACTCCATTGTAATTTTCTGGAGTTGAATTGAATACATATGCAGAAGCTTTGAAGTCTCTATGAAAAGATTCTAATGGTGGTGATATGAGTTTTGTCTTCCTTCATTGTATGCATTTCATGTGTTCTTTTATTTCATTTTCATGTTATTTTGTTTAAATTGGAGATTTAAAGGCCCAGAATTCATCTTATGATGCTCTTGTCTTAGCAATTTAAACTATGTGTATTTCTTCTTAACTAATTCAAAATTCATTTCAGTAATGCTCTGATGCAGTTACTTGTTTTTCCCCTTTCCTCTTACACTCTGCAAATTTCAATTTACAACTCAGATTCATTGCCTCATTTAGCCTTTATCCTCTGGAGAGTTCTATTGGCCAGTCAATGTTTTCATTCAATTTCAGAATTTTGACTCCATAGCCCTGAGTGTCCGTCCTCCTCTTCGCCAGCAAATTTTATAAAAACTCCCCAAAACAAACCAAATCTAGCCAGTGATTCCCAAAGATATATCAAGTGACATGACAGATCCCTCTATGAGTTGAGCAGGTTAGTTCCCATCTCTAAAGTAGGATGAAACAGTTACCTCCGTCATTTTTCTATCAGCCGAACAAAATTTACAGAGTGTTAACACGGCCGCTCTCTACATGTTTTCATTTATGCAGTGAGACGATTTTTCAACCGCCTCTCTCACTTTCATTAACTACCTGCATCGGGATTGAAACACGGCTTAATGCCAAGGGGGAGGCCACACAGTGCTCTCGGATAAGATGCTATATAAATGTTTGATTGCGGGGCCACTCAAAGGTGGTTTGGGTTCACATCGCTTTTGAGCCCATAATCCACCACCTTTTTCCATGTATTACTTTTTCCAAACCACGGTTTCAATTGCAGGACTGCTCAAGAAAATTATCGTCTGAGCACATCGCGTCCCTGCAATGGATTGTGGCCATCGATCTTATAATATTGGGCGATGATTTACGATCAGTGGCTCAAATATTCCCTCTTCAGATCAATGGATCAGATCTTCCATTTTCGAATCGGCGGTCGAGATCTGCTTCACAATTCGGGCTTCGGACTTTTCAAACTTCAAACTTTATTTTCCCCAAGAAAATCCTCCAAAGTTAAGGATTTGACGATGTGTGGCCTCCAGAATCGGATGGCCAATATCCTGTTTGGGACTTCAGCCACTTAGACACTTCGAGTGCTTCGAGATTTCGGGCACATCGACACTTCGGACCTTTTTCTCTGGCACTATACTTCCTGCAATTTTGGACTCCCGAAAGCCCATGAGCCGCTAATCTGAACTTTGAATGGAGTATCCTCCATTGAAAACTAAAATTTCTCTCTCTCTTGATTTGAATCCATATTAGACCGCTCTAAGTGTTGCTTTGTTCTCATGGATGTGATCTACAACCCTTGACAACTTAATGTGATAACATTTGGCTCCACAGGGGATGGCATGCTCTCTGTGAGCTGCCAAGAATGTGCAGTTCCAATGCCTTAGCTGTTGGGATATGGAGCCATGCTCAAGAAACATCCTTCTGAGGAATACATGTCGATAAGTAAAAAACAAAAATAAACACACATGGGCTCTACAGGAGCTTATTTATGTATAGTCCTAAACTAATTGATTTTTACATGTTGATAGGTGAAATTAAATTTCCACCATAGCCATTCAAGTAGCTTCCTAACTGGAAGACCATTTATTCTGTCGGTTATCAATAGTAGATAATGAAACCGTAACAGCAGAATGGTTACATCCTTCATATTCTCTCCAAAGGTTGAAGTTGAGATAAATTTGGGTGGCTCCAAGATATGAAGGAAATGCCACTCCATTTACTCACTGACGGGCTCATAGAATGAGTGGAAAACTCCAAACAATTTGTAACAGACAGCTTGATCTACTCCACAGCTACTCACACAGGGATGAATATCTCTGGTAAGCACAGGTGGGTGGACATTCAATGGAGGTTGACTGGTCTCCGGCAATGATTTCTCACTGATAGGCTTTGGAAAGGAGATAAACTTCCCCTCTGGCTCTTCCTCTTCTTCATCGAGATATTCATCAAAATTTGGTTGCTCTTCATCAGTATTTGAAATCACTTCTTCATCACAAGCAGGGTTGCCAAAAATATTTGTTTCAAGGACCAGAATATCCTCTACATCTCCTTCATAAGAGCAGCAAGCACGATCTACCTCCAATTTTTCCATTCTTGCAAAAAGTGATTGTATCAACTCTGTCAGCTCCTCTAGGGGATGTCCCTCATCCTCACATATTTTGCAAGAATGAACTATGCCTCGAATGCCATCTCTATACTCCTCATAACAATTATGAAAAATTAACTCAGAGGAATAATACCTTTGACAGTGAGCATTGAAAGCTGCATGAAACTGTTCCAGAGAGGAGATGCTAGCAAGGGGAAAGGAGTGATACCACTCACAAGAATCTCTCGCTAATGAGTACATGAACATCTTCAATAATAAATCCTCATGATGTATCTCCCACTGATGCATGAGTTCATGAAACTCGCGGAGATGTTGGGCAGGGTTGTCATCTTTATGTTCTTTAAATATGGGCAAAAAATCAACCCACTCATCGACAGTAGGAACAACGTTAGGAAAACCAGGAACAATAGAAAAATTAAAAGGATCAAACCTCCGAGCCAATATTTTGTCCATTTTGAACCAGTGGAGTCGTCAATCGATTCTTCAACCATGGAGTCGTCAAGTTAATGATGTGTAGAATGAGTGTGTCTGGTCTTTGTTCACCATCAAATACCAGATCTGATCATTGTGTTCTCCCATGGAGCTTTAAGTGTAGCTAGAAGCAGCCACACTGAAACAGTGGAGTCACCTCAGTGGAGTCGTCAGGTGCAAGCACAATCTTCAAAGGTTCTGATATCTAATGCATCTTCAAAATCAGAAGTTCGTTATCATTCTACCCAGGGAAAGGTCTTCAATTTGTTCCCCAATAGCGGCACCAGAAATGTTAGCACTAGAAGTCACCTATGGATTGCATCGAAGGTAAGCCCAATACCCATCATTTTAGATGTCACAATGAATAAATTTAAAGGGGGTTGAATGGGTGAAGACTCAATATAATATCGTTCTAACTTAGAAAACTGGACCAGCATGCACAAGCAGGTGAGGTCTTGATTAACTTCAGTCAATAAGTTGTAGTAAGGGTGAGTAGGAGGAAGAACTAGAGAGAAGAATGTAGAGGTATGCTATGGACATCCGATCTCCCAGTAGCCTAAGGAGGAACAACTTAGAAAACAAGATCCTCTTGGATTCAAAGTTTCAGAAAAGGATGGAGAATAGTACAATAGAACTGCAATCAAACCTACATTACAATACAGCCATAACAATCCATGTTAATCTTTCAATCATGGACACTCCAACATTAGAGGTAAACAAGACGGAAAAGAATCTGACTTAGATTAAACCAGAAGTCTCAAATCCTGTTACATATCTAGAAAACCAGAAGCTTCATCAAAAGTTTAGAATATGAGAGCCTAGCTAAACCATCGACCTTAACAAAATATCAAAACTGCCTATATATACTAAAAATGTTGCAACTACCAAGAGTGTGATCGGACCACCGCATTAACGTTTTCAGTCGGTGCCTACTATGTCATATTGTGCAAGCCTCCTCATGTCAAATGAGATCCAGGCACAATTATGTGCTTTATAGGAAAATATGTCCATAAGGAAGCTTCAGATTGACAGTCTGCCTTTACGGCTGCTCTCTGCATGTTTTCCATTCATGTGGTGAGGCGAGTTTTCAACCACCTCTCTCACTTTCATTAACTACCTGCATCGGGATTGAAACTTGGTTTAATGCCAAGGGGGCGGCCACACGCTACTCTCAGATAGGATGCTATATAAACGCGTGATTGTGGATCCGCTCAAAGGTGGTTTGGGTTCACACCACTTTTGAGCCCACAATCCACCATTTTTTGCCACGTATTACTTTTTCCAAACCACGGTTTCAATTGCAGGACCACTCAAGAAAATTATCAACCAAGCACATCGCGTCCCCACAATGGATTGTGGTCATCGATCTTGTGATCTTGGGCGAGGATTTACAATCAGTGGCTCAAATTTTCCCTCTTCGTATCAATGGATCAGATATTCCCTTTTCGAATCGACGACCGAGATCTGCTTCACGATTCAGGCTTTGGGCTTTTCAAACTTCAAACTTTATTTTCCCCAAGCAAATCCTCTAGAGTTAAGGATTTGATGACGCATGGACTCCATAATTGGACGACCAAGATCCTCTTCGAGACTTCGGGCGCTTCGGGTCCTTTGATATTTCAGGCATTTCGGACCTTTTGCTCTGGCACTATACTTCATGCAATTTTGGACTCCCAAAAGCCCGTGAGCCGCTAATATGAACTTTGAATGGAATCTCCTCTACTGAAAATTGAACTTGCTCGCTCGCTTGATTTGAGTCCATATTAGACCGCTCTGAGTGTTGCTTTGTTCTCATGGATGTGACATGTGTCCCTTGACAAATTAATGTGATAACATAAGTAACATCAAAGCACCTCAGCAGCCACAGAAAGGAGAACAGCAATCACCTTAGCCTTCGAAAATCGTCAACATGGACAAAATATCGTCGCTAGATATGACACCAGGAAGCCCCGCACCAGTGGTGGAGGAAACCCAACAGACAGTACCAGTGGGCATGGACATCGATATGTCAGAAGTAGGACAAAATTAGCAGACCTAGGATACAGGAAATCCTTCATGCTAGGAAAAACCCGAAGAAGCCCCGAGGGTTAATGGGATGGTCCCGAACCAAGTAGAAACGACTGTGCCAAAAAAATTAAACACAACCATGTTGGAATAGCCACAGGAGGGAACAGTGGAAGATGTCACCAACCGATCAGAGGAGTATGTTGAAGAGAGAATAATGGAGGTTGGAACCTCGATTCAACCACCACAGCACAAAGGCAAGTAGCCAATAGCAAGATCACAGTGCAAGATGGCTGCCACAACCATAGTCTTTCCGCACATTCTGGAAGGGGTGCATGTCATGGGTAATTGTTAGTCCATGTGGAAAAACTACGATACTCATACCATGATGTGATTGACATAGAAAAATTTCTGGAGTTTTCCAAGAAAGTTTATCTGGATACTGTGGGTTTAGGACCCTTTGGTGAACCAATTAACCAACCAAGACAATGGGCAGTTGGACTCCCCGCACTTTGTAAGGGGCTAGGATTCTAGACATGTTGGATATCCCGCACATTGGAAGGGGTTGGGACATAAGAAACTACGTCAAGCAGTTGATGGAAGTCACCCATAGAAGATACCTATGGCTGGAACAGCTCGTCTCGATAGACATGGATCTCATTACATACATCACAGGCTGCCAACATGGGGGGATATACCCATGAATTTCCTTGATGACAAGACTAAGGAGAAGTCATTGGCCGAGGAAATGAAGAAGAACTATGGTACATAAAGACGGTCACGCATAATCATAATTAAGCGTATTAGTGATGCAACAACAAGGATGGCCACAAAAATCATGGCGTGCAAGTTACTCAGGAAATGCCGTAAGGAGGAAGTCCATGTCAGGGTCATCATAGTTAGAGCACAGTGTCCATAGGGCACCACACTTAGTTGGGCCCCGTACTTGTTGAATTTGTTCTTGGAATACTGCAAGGACGCGCAGGACCTGGGGACAGAATTTCATTATTCATGGTTACTCATCCTAACCGCCTTGGTTGGATGGAGGGAGCCTAAGTATTCATACTTTTTTGCAAGATCCAATCACTGTCGCACAGCATGATACCTATCGTTGGGGAGAACTTCATACCCCAAGAACAAAAGTGTGAATGCAGGCATGTTCGCAGGATATTACAACGACCTACAAGAAAGTGTCGCCAACACTTGGAAGATTACACCAGAAGTGGTCGCACAGTATCAGGGTATAGCCAACTTCAAAGAAACCAGACATACAATTTGGATCCAAGCACAGAAGTATCCTGAGAACCAATGGCTACAAATGCAGTACTACATCAAGGAAGAGGACGTAGAAATGGCCATCAGGGATTGGAATGAGGACTGAAGGATTCCAGACTTGAATCAAGAGATTCCCATGGATAAGGAGAATGAGGCATGGAAGGAATATACACCTACAGGATACAAAATGATGCTCAAGAAGCCAAGGATAGTTCAGAACCCAACGCAATAGAAGAAAGAGGGTGTGTCCAAGAAAGGAACCCAGGCAGAGAAGAAGAACAATACCCAACCGCCGCAGGAAGAGGAAAAAGAGATTGAGACAACACAGGGAGCCACATCAAGTGCTACTTAGCAACAGCAAGGCCAGACCAAGAGGCCAATTATACAAACGAGGGGTGTACGCAAGAAATTTAAGGCACACAAAATTCCACCAGAATATATGATCACAGAGGATGATGTGGACCTCATGGCCTAGATGGTCTAGGATTGAATAGCAGAAGATTTTGATGAATCTCAATGCCAAAGGGATAGGATGTAGGATGAGTTGGAATACATGAAATATCTCCTCAAGAAAATCAGATAAACATAGAGGGTCAACAGAGGGATAGAATCAGTCCCAATAGCATCACAAACAAGAGCCACGGCTGGATCGAGCGAGCAGGATAGGATCCAGATGACAACACAGTCAAGCTCAACATTTCATGTTACACCCGGCATGTTGCACATGGATGAAATTGTGGTTCATACACCCTTGAAGGATTTGGCCCAAATAAAGTTGGTAATGACACAGATACCAACCAAGGACTTGTATAAACTACAAGTCAGTGTCACGCAGGAGGTACAGTCGCGTGCACGCACAGATGCAATGGAATTGTAGTAGACGAAGGAAAACAGGGAAGAGTTGGAATTGGTGCTCGAGTAGGCCAAGATCGAGACCAAAGATGAGAAATACCATGTGGATAGGCTTGAGAAAGGATTGGTTGTAGCCTATGAGAAAATTCCAAAGAGCACGCAGACAATAGATCTCATGGCGACACAGAAGATTGATCAGATTGTGCAGACAATTGATCAATACAGGTAGGAGATCGAACACCTCCTGGAATAGCTCATACCTACCACTCCCACATAGATGAAGGAGAAGAGGAAGAAGGAAGAAATAAAAAATATAGAGGAGATGGAGCGACAAGTCATCACAGCTACCGACTTGTTCGATAAATCAGCGCAACTATGGACAAAGTTGGAGGAGGATAAATAGGTCCAGCATTGGGACCAAGAAGAGGAAAGGATAATCACAACTATCCAGGACCTCAAGAAGATGCAGAAGACGGTGTCGATCACTGAGCATGTCAAAGGATCACAGGATATGAAGAAGCTGTAGGAAGAACTCATAGCCGCGCAGACACAGAAGAAGGAGTGCCAAGCTCAAACAGAACCTCTCCAAGAGCGGATAGCAGAGGTCATTGCGCAGGCAGAAGATGCAAATAAGAACATGGCACAAACTCGGGCAGAGTGTGAAGATATGATCAGAGATGAGATTGCAGTGCAGGTATTGGATGCACTCAGGAAGAAGACCATGAAGGCTCAAACTCGAGCAAAGGAACTCATAGAGAAGTTTCAAGATCTCGCAAGAGAGATTGAGGAAGCGCACAAATTTTAGGTGGCTCGGGACGAGCCACATGTCATTGTTGGGGGTCTGTTGGATGCAGGCCTAGCCAAGATGAAAGGTTATATTTGGAAGAGAAGCATGCAAGGAGGAAAAGATAGCAGGAAGGAAAAGAAGTAAGAGAAGTAGGCGAGGTGCACATGCAAGGAAGTCCTAATGACGCTAGGGTTAGGTTTTTTGTAATGCATTGTAATGGTTGGTGAGCCAAGGATATAAATAAGTAGTACTAGATGACAGAAAAGAGGAGACACTGAGAGGGACACACACAAACACACACAGGGTCGTAAGAACTGTATGATTCATTAAGCTAGTGAGCTAGGGAAGGAGTGAGTGACTCGATCCCAAGGGTTAGATCGCAGGCTGAGGAGCCTGGTGCAATCTATCCATCCTCGCAGGGATCGAGGAGCCTGTATAAAAGGGGGAGAAATAAGATTGTAACCATGCACGGTGTGATATATTTATGAACTATAATAAAATATTGAGAGCCAAATCTTTGTGGACGTAGCCCTGGAGGGGGTGAACCATGGTAACACTGTGTTATGTGAATGAATGTGTCCTTATGTTTGATTAATTGATGAATGTTAGATGAATGAACTAACTAGTTAGATCTGGTATTCCGCATGCATGAATGGAATGAATGTTGCAATTATATGTTAGACTAAATAAATAAAGATGACAGTGCACAACCACAGATCTCCTCTCAGTCTCAGGTTGCAAACACCTGAGTATTGCAGCCACCCATAAAGCTATCTCGGGTGAGACTGCGCAGTACACTCGGTGTGATGCGTTGCCTTCTGGTATACCAGAGGATCTGATAGTTTTAAAGGGATTTTATTGGGAAGATTATCAAATATGAACCAGGTTCAATCTGTGGTAGTAAAATAACATCAGGATACCTCATAGAGAAACCTCCAAACCAATCGAAGAGTAGTAAATCCAACACCAGAAAATATCACTAATATGGTCTTAAGGCCTATTATGAACAAAATACATGTAGTGAGAGGTGATTTCGAAGAAATTTCCTTTACTCATGCTTATAGGGAATTCAACCACATAACATATACTCTTTTCAAAGGAAGCTTTGATTGTTTAAGAGGGTTTTCTCATTGAACAAGAGTTCATAGATATTTCCCCTCGGGTAGCAGTACAAAAAAATTGTTTTTTGATGGAGAACATGAATGTTTCCTTTTGTAATAGTCTTATATATGATCTATAGAATGAATTATTAGTGTTTTGGCTTTTCTTAGTCATTTTGTTGGAATGTTTTGATCGCTCGAAAGGGTTGTTCAAAGATGAAATTTAAGGTAGGGTTGCAAGTAGTAGTAGTTTCTTACAATCTAGGGAGGTTGGTTTTAATGCCTAGAGGCCAGCTTATGTGTATTTGATTTCTTCTTGAAATGTCAATACAAATATATTTTTCTTCGGGAAAAAAAACTAATCACTTTTTATAAATGCAGAGATGTGTTTAAAAAATATAGGCTCTTATTTAAATATTTGATAGGTTTAATTAAATAATTAATTTTTAAGCAACCCTTAACCTCATACACCTAACTGCATAAGCGAACCTTAACCTCATACACCTACCCGCATAAGCAACCCCTAACATATGTATTGCATTGAACTATGTTTGCATTATAATTTCTTTCAAAATTATGTATTGCTTTATCTATTTTTTATTTTCTTAAAATTGCACCAAGTTAAAGGATTGATGAAATACAAGTACATTTACTTCTAAGCATTTATCATTTATGTCATTTCCTTTCAAGTATTTTTTCAATTTCAACAATATCACATGACCATTTGCAATACAAAAGTGATGGAATATGTTAGAATAGATTAGGACCTTGGGGTTAGGCATCCAAATAACACTCTAAGATTGAAAGAAAATGAACATATAAATTTTCAAAAGGAGCTTAAACATCCTTTCTTGTGAGTGTCATTTGTGAGTATAAGGGTTGCACCATATATTTGGTGTTAATGGTGGACCAACATGTTTGCATGAGTCTCCCAACTCATGCATATTTGTGTGTTGCATGATTCAAGAGGTTGATAACCCCTTGTCTAAGAATTTTTTAGTGGACAACCATATCTTTATCACTAAGTTACTTTCTCGTGGGATTATAAAGGCACCTGATACATAAATTCATGAGTTCCCCCTTGGATTTCATCAGCTTGGGTGTAGCTTACTATAATTATTCACTCTTACCTTCACTTAGCTTTCACCACTAGTGGATTTAATTTCCCCTAGCATAAGATAATTTGTAAGTTCCCTTTTAGCTTTTATGGATTGTTCGTGATTTCTTAACATGTTGTAGGGGTGTGACTTTATTTTTTATTCATAGTTAATTATAATGATGAATTAATTGACAAGTTGATACACCAACTTGCATTAATGACAATTAAAAGTTGTCACCTAGTCTGTGTTTGAGTTCGAATTCAAAATTTTCAAATATATGTGTTTGTGTGTGCATGTCCCTACCAAGTCACGTGTTGTAATCATTGTTGACAAGTTTTACACTAGGTATCATCTGCAAAATGCACATAAGTACCAAGGGTTTTCTCATCAAGTTTTTCTTGGACTATAGATAAATACATGGATGGATAGAATGCCCCAAGGGTTAGCTAAAAAAGTTATCAACTAGATGTGAGATATCTCCCCCAAGTTGAGGAGTTCTCAAGTTTGACTATATCGATCCCCTTTGGATTATGTAATTGGAACGTAAGCACTAAATATGTACTCTTTTACCATATGTCAATCACAAGGAAGTAAAAGGATTTGATGAATTGATGCATGGAATATTATGTATATATAATGAATTGATATAGTCACCAATGATGATATTTACCATCAATGGAAAACAAGGATAATATATCTCTTATTCGCTTCAAATTTAAAAGATTGTAATATGTTTTCTCAATTGGATTTGTCTTGATTTGAGGGTAAAACTTTGTTGTGTACCTAATCATGATGATTCTTTTACTTATTCCTTGATAATGGAGATTGAGTAGTGCCATCATTCTCATCGTATTCATAATTCACCTACCATTCTCCTCATAATTTACTTTGTAATTAATTATAATTACTAACATTAATCCAACTAACACAATTAATAATTATTCCAACAAACAAAATCAACTATGATAATAATTATCAATAAAACTCTTCATTGTTACGTTAATTAATACTTGCATATCCATTCCATTCTATTTTTAATAACTAGAATATTTTTTTCTTAGTCACCATAATGTTTGACCCATGGCTACCCTTAATTGCTTTAATCCCTAATTGCAAGTATAATTCCCATCCTCAATCCTTATAACCATACTAACTCAACATTGTAAACTCTCACCCATATTATAACCCATTATATTATTTTAATTAACTAGTTTTCAATGTTGTTGCTAGATTGTATAAACAATGTTGGGTTCATCATCATTTGACCAGAGTATGGCTTAGTAATTCCATCTAGCAATAACCTAAATTTCATAAATGTCTTATTATAAAAAAATAATTACATATTTTTATTAAGATACTTTTGATGTCCACTCATAAGTATTGGATTTTTTTTGTTTGCAATACTTTTGATTGGACATCTAGTAGTTCATCCTCCCATATAAGCTCCAAATTTGTCTACTAATACTAATTCATCATCTACTCAAGATGTAAGTTCATAATTTTATTACTTTAAAATGTTTGGTTAAATATATGAGATGTGCATATTTAAATTCGCATGCTTATTATGCATATTATCTATAGATTCCAAATCCATGTCCAACAATCTCTTATGGTACTTCAACACATCATGTCAAAAGGAAAGTATGTAAATTATTAAATCGAGGATTTAGTATATGAATTTATGACGAGGTTTTTATGATGATCAATTATGTGATTAGTATATGTATATGATTTGTAGGAAACTAATAACATATCCCCATTTTATGCTTTGGATACAATATGTCCTCGAATTGGAAACAAACATTGAAGGGTTGTAATTGGAATATGTATGTGCAAGAGACCCAAATCAAGACTTAATGTTCCTCAAGATCAACCTTTTCTTGTAAATTATGATATGCCATTGTCTAGTAGTAATGGATTCACAGGTAACTTGGAGGTGATCCTTCACAACTTTATTATGAAGAATTCATGATGTTTGGTTGTTTCAATACAATGGACCAGAGAATTGTAGATGGCATATTGTAATGGAACACTACCAATTTGATAGACTCCCTTAAATTGTTGGAATTTACCCCTATTATTGTTGCAAAACCCATAGGTCCTATACAGTGCATTGGGATTCACCCTTCCTCAAAGTCTCATCCAAGAAAAACAAGCATTGTAATTCAACCATCTAAACATTCTTCAAATGCAAAATATTCTTCATTTTCCATAGAGTCCTCAAATTCAAGAGTGAAAATAGTGGTCAGGTCATAGTGAGGGAAAAATATTGAAGAACACAAAAATTATCCAAGCCTCCTACCTATTTGAATGTTCAACTTATCCCTTTGGAAGGTGTTAGTATCAATGTAAATCTCCCAAACAACCCAGTGCCACTTATATATAAAGAGTCATACAATAGATCCAATATGGTCTGCATCTAGTGCAGTTCCTACTATAGGAGAGGTTTCCTCGTATTGCAGTGACTACAATTTCATGATTTTATTTCTAAAATCCGAGGACCAAACTTAGGCCTATATATAATGTCACATGCATGTATTCCTCACTAAGGAGAGGTTGCATTCATACAATTTTGTGGACCTCGTTATAGAAAAAATGATTCTGGTAAATTGACATCATATAAATATTCTATCTGATTATAGCATGTTCTTGAATTCATCGGGAAACTTAAAGGATTGTGCATATGTTGATGGATATCCATGCATACTTGGGAACATTGCAAGATTCATTGTCAACTCAAGGAATTCACACAAAAATGCAAATTGTGTACTTGGTGAGACAATTAATGACAAGGAAAGGTCCATGTCTAAGATTGTGAAATTATTTGTTTGTGTAGATGAAATTCAAAATTTGTTAGTTGGATATAAGTTGTTAGTGGACTATAATTTTCACAAGCCTAAACCTACTCGAAAACAAAGAAAAGAAATCGGTCTTTCCTTAGAGGTCCCAATGGGACACGAAGAATGCAATAAAACGATGTTGTGTAACTTTTGAACTTTTGGAGTTTTTATTGAGTTTGTATTGATGGAATATTGAAAGATTCAGTTCGTTAGAAAATGTTTGTTTATTTAAATTATTTTGTGCAACATTCTCATAGAGTTTTGTTCAAATTAGTTATTGCAAAACAATTATTTTTATCTTTTGATTTGGGCTTTATAAATGCAATGTTTGTGTTCAGGTGGTATCATTTTTAACAATAGTATCCCTAATGCATATTTTTAGGATGATAAATTGATGATAAATGTGTTATTGCACCTCTTCCATTCATTGCACTAATGCTTCTTAGAGAGGGAGAGAAAGGTATATAGTTAAATTGGTTCCCAAGAAAAGTATGATGAGTTTTTGAATGCACCTCCTTTACAACATCCAGTTCCTAATTTAAATATGATTGTGTTTGATATTGATGAATCAAGTGGCAATGATAGAAATGAACAACATGGGGAAGACAATGTGAATAGGAATAGTGAAGATGAGATCATACACCATATTACATATTGCTTTTGAGAGGAAACACACTCATATAATTGATTAACATGTAAAAGATATGGATGGAGTTGCAAACCATGGAATTGAAGCAAAGCATATTACATGTGTTGCACAAACACATATTTTTACATTGACTAGAAAAGCAAAGTGCTCAAACTTAATGTATGCTTTAATTCTTTACAATTTGAGACAAACATATGGATAGTCAAACAATATTTTTAGATATTTGTTAAGGTATTTGTATAGTGTGCCTTATATCTATCCCACCTCTTATTTGTTGATGACATCTTGATTTTTTGTGATGAGACACTGAGAGATGTGTGAAAATTAAAGGAGATCATGGAGTTACACTACATATCTATAGGTATGAAGGTTAATAGTGATAATTCTATTATTTCCTTTGTGGATATACCTAAAGAACATAGGGTTTCTTTCTCTTGGTTGTTCCCTTATAATTATTTGAAGAAGGACTAGAACAAGTCGATTTCTAAGGTGGAAAAGAAGATGTCAACCTGGTGCTATTGGTAGTTTTTAAGAGGTGGTAAGCTTGTGTTAGTTAGGTATGCTTTAGAGGTGATCCCTATCACTGGATGTCTCTCTCTTTGATTCCAAAAGGAGTACTAGAGTAGAAAGGGGAATAATTTTTAGGTTCTTATGATCTGAGTGCAGGGAGAAGATCAGGATCCCATTAGTCAAATGGAAGAGATTGGAAGTGCCTAAATATATGGGACATTGGGGGTTAAAAAACATTTTTCCTTGGCAATAAAAAGTGTATGGAGGCTTATACAAGGTAGTGGAATATGGAGCCAAGTAGTGATGCAAAATATTATTAGTCATGAGTTAGTGGAGGAATGGATCGGGAAGCTAATGAAGAATATACATAATGTTTCAATCATGCACTGGAAAGTAGTTATTTTATCATTTCTTTTAATTGGGAATGGATCACTTGTATGGAAGGTGGGGAAGGCAAGTAAGTTTAGATTAGGGGAGGACCCATGGGTTGGATGAAGTATTGTTTGTAGGTTACCTTTTCATATGATCAATTATTTAAGGTAAAGAGGGATGTTTAAGCTTAGCTAGGTAGCATATTTAGAGCTTATGGAGACATAAGTGGAAGTTAGAAGATTGGGTTTCATGGGTGAAGATGATGATGTATGGGATTCTTTTAATGAAAGCCTCTAACTTAGTCGTGTCAAAATAAATTAAGTGTAAGATAGTCTCATTTTGGGAAAGAATCCTGTTGGTGTGTATACTCCTAAAACTGGCTACAAAGTTATATGTTCTAGGGAGGATATGAAGGGCCCGATGTGGTGGTGGAAAAAAGTGTGGAAGTAAAATTGTCCTTAAAAATCTTAGGTCTTCATATGGTTGGTGCTCAATAATAAATGTATTAGTTGGAACAATATGTAGAAAAGGAACAAGAATGGCCCTAGCAGGTGTCCTTTGTGTAAGGTGAACAAGGAGACAAAATATCCTTTTTAATTTTCTTGTGGCTACTCTATCTAGGTTTGGGGGGAAGTGGTGGGATTGACTGGGTTAACGAATGTTTGGAGGAGAAATAATATAGAAGATTGTTCAGAATATTAGAGTGGAAATGAAATAGTGAAGAGATTTAAATCCCTACCACTAATACTAGCATGGGGTATCTAGATAGAATGGATTGCAAGCCTCTTTGAAGACATTTTTGTTCCTCCAATTTAGTGTGCATCCCAAGTTTTGAGTATTCTAAATAGTTTTAGCTAGCTGAAGGTGAAAAAACAAGCTAGACAAATTGTTATGGAGTTTTTGGCATGTAGCTTTTGAATTGTTTCCATGAATGTTGTGGCTACTGTACTTGCTTTAAAAGGATGAGAGAGAGAGAAAACGGGCATACTTAGTCAGTCGATCCACTACTACCATGATGAAAGTCTTTCCTTCAAATTTGGGTAAACCTGTAATAAAGTCCATTGAAACTTATTCCCATCGTTGACTTGGTATAGCTAATGGTTGTAGGAGACTAGGAGTCTTGATTGTATCTCCCTTTTTCTGTCAGTAGACCACACAAACTTTTGAACATCAATTTTAAGACTTTCCTAGAAAAAAAATCCTTCTCAATCCCATGGTAAGTTTTCAAGAACCCTGAATGTCCTCCTATAGGAGAAGTGTGCAATTTCAGAAGGACCTTCTATTTGAGTTGGGAATTCTTACATAAATGTAGGCAATCATGATATTGTTGGTTGTGGAGCTTGATTATCTTCCTGATTCATAGGTATTTTTTTTTAGTTGTATTTATACCCCATGACGACTATACACCCTGAAATAGTGTACACCCCTCCACACGGGGGGGGTTGTTGGGGGGGATTGCCTTGTAAATGTATATTGTAATTTCATATTAAATATGGACCGTTCATTATAAGGTCGTAGATCTGACAGTAGAAGTTATGTTAGGGTTTTTTTCTCTAGAAGGAAACCCTCTTTTATGATGGAATTGTATTGTGGTTGTGTATCTGATGCAGATGGATTTCGGTGGCCTCCCACGTATTCCAACTGGCTCATTTTGGAAGTTTCTAGTTTGGCAGTTTTTCCCTAGTTTTCGGGTCCTTGACTTGTGGGGTCATTTTGAGGTCCTAAACAACATTTTTTAGGGCTCGCCACAGTCGAATGACCTTTGATAGATAGCATCAAAATGTGTATTCATCAGATAGACCTTTCCAGCAGGCTATCGTGTGCCTAAAACAGAGATCGTATGCAAAAGTTACGACCCCGGGAAGTTGATGTATTAACTTACTCAAACAGGGCCCACATGACTTTTGGCGCTTCATCTTCTAGGGTTAGGTTTTTTCGATGTCTAGGGTTTTTGAAATTCCTGTTTATGGTAAAAAGGCCTTCGTAGCTTCATTGTAATCATCTTCTTGTGAATGAGCTCAATTATCACATTTCTTCTCAGAGATAAGCCGCCACCATTCTAGCAAGCTTGTTTTCGTTGCATTTTACAGTTTCAGCTTATTTCCTTATTGAATAGAAACCAGTTTGACTGTATATCTATTATTCTGTGTTAAGCATCTTTTGATAATAATTTGTATTCATTTAGTTCTGCAAATGTATTATGGATTAGTGGTATCAGAGCGATCTACTCCTTGTTGTTCTTAATGCATGTCCCCAACGAGGTCAGGGTACAAAGAATTGGGTCTCAAGCTTGTTTCTCTTATTGACAAAATCTATCGCACGCCAAAACAACCTCTCATGGAAAAAGAAAAGAAAGACGGTGCAATAGGAGATCCCTTCAAAATGTTGCTCGAGGAATCCCCCATGCAATAGATGAACACAATGATGGATAGTTTTGTGCAAATCCTTCAGCAGCTACAAACAAGCGATGCATCTTCCTCAAACGAAGGTGTCCCCCCTTCAAGGGACAAATCAACTTTGATATTCCTATATTTGAAGGTCATATAGACTCAAATGCAGTAAACAAATGGTTAAATCTGCTAGAAGGTTGTTTCTCTGTCCATAACTTCTCGAATAGAGAAAAAATTACTTTTGCGCTTCTCAAAGTCGTCCCCCGTGTCAAAGATTGGTGGGAAACTTTCTGTGAGCAAAAAGAAAACAAAGGAACGCTCATTATTTACAGTCATAGTCACCTGGAATTCCTTCAGGGACGTTATTAAGGAACAATAATACCGTGTTGGAAGTTATGATGATATGTACACAAAATGGACCACGTTGTGGTAGGAAAGAGACCAAGCGATGTCCGATTTCACAAATATCTTCCATACCTTGTGCACCAAGTTGGGTATCAAAGATTCTAAACGACATCTGGTGTTAAAGTATCGCGGTGGTCTGCATAGATACATCCAGGCTGAAACATATTTTCTGTACATGTCATCCTTGGGCATGGCCTACCGATATGTCATCAAAATCAAGCAGAAGCTCAAACAAAAGACGCGGCAATTTGGGCCTATGAACCCCTCACAGCAAAATCTACGAAAGGGAAACCCCTCAAAGATGAGGTATTGTGTGATGTTTCCCCTCTCGAAGTTTGTAATTGTCTTTTGGGCCAACCATATTTATGGAAACATCATGTTGTATATGAGTCTAGGCCTTGCAGTGTTATTACTACTTTGAACAAGAAATTGTACAGGATACTCGAGGCAGTTCCACCCAGTGTTATTTCCCTGATCTCTGCCAAGCAATGCAAAAAGGTCATCTCTCAGACAGGGAAGTTTGTCTTCTTCATGATTCTCTCTCGGAATGAGAAAAAGATCATAGCCACATCTAGGGTCTCTGCGGCCGACCTCTCCACACAACAGAAGCAAATGGATAAGGTCCTGGAAGAATACTAAGATATCTTCTCCTCACATATCGAGGTACCTCTGCATTGTCAGGTCAAGCACCCCATCGATCTGACCCTCTACTCATTGTTGCCCAATGGGCCATTCTACCACCGCTCTTTATTAGAGAATGAGGAGATCAAGCAGTAGATCCAATAATTTCTCCACAAGGGGCACATCCATCCCATATCATCACCTTGCGGGAGCCCAATCGTGATGGTACAGAAGAAAGATGGAACCTGGAGACTCTACATTGATTATTGGGCCCTGAATAAAATCACATTCAGAAACTAGAACCTGATTCCACGAATCAAAGACCTCCTTGATCAGCTCATGGGGTCCAAATACTTCAGTAAGATTGATCTGAATATTGGATACCACCACGTCTCGATAGAACAAACAAATGTATGGAAGACCGCCTTCAAGTCAAAGGAAGGTCTTTTTAAATGGTTGGTTATGCCCTTTGTTTTGACAAATGATTCAGCCACTTTCATGAGGATGATAGATGATATCCTGCGACCATTCACCAATACTTTTGTAGTGGTGTATCTGGATGAAATCCTCATTTACAACAAGACTTGGACAGAACACTTGCAGCATATTTGGCATGTTTTGCACACCCTGCGGCAGCACCAGCTCTATGAAAACTTGGAAAATACTCCTTCGGCATGGGCAGGGTTCATTAGCTAGGCTACATCCTTGATCAGCATAGTGTACATGTGGATCTAGCCAAAATCCAAGTCATCCATGACTAGCCAGCCCCAACCACACTCATTGAGCTTCAAAGCTTCTTGGGCCTTTCCAATTTCTACCGCATGTTCGTGTTGGGATTCTCCCATATTGCATGGGCCCTCAACCCAGTAACCAGGGGTGGTGGTAAGGTGAAATTTGTGTGGGGTCAGTCCCAACAACAAGTGTTCAATGATTTGAAGCAATGCTTATGCTCATCCCTATTACTTTCACTACTATAACTGCAACAACCCTTTGAGATCGAGACATATGCTTTAGACTATGTTGTGGGCAATGTTCTCACTCAACACAGACACCTTGTGGATTATCATAGTGAGACACTATCAGATGTTGTTCGTAAGTACCCTACTTACAACAAAGAAATGTACTCCATTGTGCAAGCCTGCCGCCAGTGGAGACATTACATTCTTGGGAAGGAGACAGTCATCCACACTGATCATAAGCCATTGCAGTTCATGCAGACACAAGGAAAATTGTAGAATGACTACCATCAAAAGTGGTCCATGTACTTGTAGCAATTCCACCTCAACATCAAGTATAAAACAAGAAGCATCAACCATGTCGTTGATTTCCTCAACAGATATCCAGTCGCGGCACTCACCACGGTGCTAGATTCTTGCATCCATGAGACCTCTAGATGGCCCCAACTCTATGAGATAGACCCAAACTTCTCCACCACCTACCAAATGTTGGGTGCAAACACAATTCTCGCTAATTTCCATCTTCAGAATAGGTTGTTGTGTCGTTTGGGCCATATCTTTGTTCCATCAAGCGAACGAGCGTAGCTGATCTAGGAATCCCACTACAGTCAGGTGGAAGGACACTTCGGCATTGAAAAGATAGTGGCAATATTGTAGAAACATTTCTACTGGCCAAAACTTCGACATGAGGTCAGCAAGTATATCAAGTCCTGCACTGCCTACTCGATTGCCAAACCGGCCACTAAGAAATAGGGCATGTACACCCCTCTGCCTACTCCTGACGGGCCATGGGAATCCATCTCAATGGACTACATGTCAAGCCTTCCATCCACCAAGCGGGGCAATGACTGTGTTTTTATGGTTGAGGATCACTTTTCTAAGATGACAATTATGTCCGCCTACAAGAAGAGTATCACAGCAAAGGCCACTTCCAAGCTCTTCTTTGAACGTGTCTAGGTACATTTTGGAATCCCACAAACCATTGTCTCAAATCAGGACAGTCAATTTCTCAGCATATTCTGGTCAAGCCTCTGGTCATTGTTGGACACCAAGCTCACCAAATCCACGGCCTTCCACCCCCGGACAGATGGCCAAACCTAGGTCGTAAATCGAATGATCGTGCATATCTTGTGCATGTATAATTCCAAGCACCCTTGCACATGGGATGAGATTCTCCCCTATGTTCAGCATATCTACAACTCATCCTTGCATAGCTCAATCAGCCACATCCCCTTTCAAGTGGGGTTGGGATCCCAATCATTGGGTCCCATAGATTTTTCACTACCCTTGTGGTCACCTCGACCGACTCATCTCCTGCTCCAACTGAAGTTGAAAAAGCCACCTGATTCATTGAGTGGATCCAATACATTCGCCAACAGGTTTAGGATATCCTCCAGAAGTCCAATGACAAGTACAATCAATGCCATGATCAACAGTGGGTGTCACATAAGTTTCAGGTGGGTGACAAAGTTTGGTTGCACTTGTAGAAAGAGCACCTTAAAGGACCCCATCAGAAGCTCCACCCACTTTTTTATGGGTCGTACACCATCACCAAGGTTGTGGTTGATAATGATTTCAAGCTCAACATTCCTCCTTTCCTTGGCTTGCACCCAGTGTTCAACGTGGATATCATTCGACCGTATTTCCCACCATTATTAGACACCTCAGAGATAGCAGAACAATTGACACCAACAGAGATCAACCCCGACTGCATACAACATAAATCCATTGATTAGATTTTGGACAAACAGATAAAGGGCACTTTCTAGCAAAGGATCCATCTTTATCGAGTTGTCAAAGAAGGGCAGCTCATGCACCAAGGCAAGTGGCTCACACGGGGCCAAATTCAGCAGAACTTTCCTCATCTAATGGGGGAACTCAATGCAATGGATACCATTGATTCTTAAGGTGGGAGGATTGATCCAGATGGATTTAGGTGGCCTCCCACCTATTCCAACTGGCTCATTTTGTCATTTTTCTAGTTTGGCAGTTTTTTCCCTAATTTTCGGGTCCCTGACTTGCAGGGTCGTTTTGAGGCCCTAAACAACATTTTTTAGGGCTCGCCACGGTCAAATTGACCTTTGATACATCACAGCAAAATGTGTATTCCTCGAATAGACCTTTCCAAGGGGATATCGTGCACCTAAAATGAAGATCGTATGCAAAAGTTACGAACCCGGGAAATTGATATACTGACTTACCCAAACGGGGCCCACATGACTTTTGGTGCTTCATCTTCTAGGGTTAGGTTTTCTGGGTGTCTAGGGTTTTTGACATTCCTGTTTATGGTAAAAATTCCTTCATACCCTCATTGTAATCATATTCTTTCGAATGAGTGCAACCGTCACATCTCTTCTCAAAGATAAGTCGCCACCATTTTAGCAAGCTTGTTTTCACTACATTTTATAGTTTCAACTTACTTCCTTATTGAATAGAAACTAGTTCTATTGTATATTTATTATTCTATGTTAAGCATATTTTGATAATAATATGTATTCATTTCGTTCTGCAAAGATATTTTGGATCAATATCATTGTGAATATTTTATTCTAGGAGAGGAGATTGTGAGAGAAAGAAGAGGAAGTTACAGCGATTGTGTTGTAGGTGGTATCCCTTCATTTTGTTGGATAATAAAAAGGAAGGACCTAGAAATTTCTCTAGTGGACGTAGCCCACACTAGGTGAACCACGTATATATGTGTCTCTATTGTATTGTGTATCTTCTCTGTTTTATTTCCACATTTGTGTTATTTTATTTCTCTGCGATCTTGTTTTTCTAACAACTGGTATCAAAGCGAAAGGTAACTCGCAGGAAAACAGGGTTCATGGTTTGAGTGGGAGCAATGGAGGAAGATAGAAAGTTTAGGGTCGAGAAATTTAATGGCCAAAACTACCAGTTACGGAAGATGCATATGGAAGATTATTTATATCAGAAGGATCTATTCCTGCCATTGGGTGGAATAGCAAAGAAGTCGACGGCCATGAAGGACGAAGAATGGGAGGTTCTTGATATAAAGGAACTAGGAATGATACAATTGAGCATGGAAGTGTCGATGGATTTCAATATTTTCAAAGAAAAGACAACGAAGGAGATGATGGACGCATTGGATAAACTATATGAAAAACCATCGTTGTCCAATAACGTATTTCTAATGAAGAGATTATTTAATATGAAGATGTCAGAAGGTGGGTCTGTTGCAGATCATTTAAATGAATTTAATACGGTTATTAATCAATTAAGTTATGTAAAAGTGGACTTTGATAATGAGGTCCTAGCTCTTCTAATCTTGTGCTCATTACCAGAAAGATGGAATGGCTTGGCCATGGTTGTAAGTAACTTTGTCTCTGGTTCAAACACTTTAAAATTTCATGATGTTGTCAGTGTTATCCTTAGCAAGGAAATGTGACGGAAAAGCACAGGTGAGACATCAAGTAATACGTTAAACATGGAGAACGAGGGAATACAAAAGGATAGAGGAAAGGGCTCAGGGAACCACGGGAATTCTAGGAAGGCCAAATCCAAATCCAGACTAGGAAATATAAAGTACTTGAATTGTAGGAAGAAAGGACATCTAAAGAAAGACTACATATCTCCAAAGAAACAAAGAGATGGACAACAGGAGAAAAATTAGGAAGCAAATGTAACAGGTGATGTGTTACAAGATGCTTTGATTCTTCTTGTAGATAATATTTTTGAGTCTTGGGTAGTAGATTCAGGGGCTTCAATTCATTCCACACCCCATAGGAAACATTTTCTAGATTATGCCCAAGGTGATTTTGGATAGGTTCATTTTGGTGATGATGCACCATGCAAAATTGTTGGAATGGGAAAGGTAAAAATAAAGCAAAGGAATGGAAACTAGTGATTGTTGAAAGAGATAAGGCATGTTCCATATCTAAGGAAAAATATAATTTCAACAGGAAAGTTGGCAAGTGAAGGTTGTATATCTATATTTATAGATAAGGCATGGAAGGTCACCAAAGGATCACTAGTCATAGCAAAAGGAGAGAAGCTAGGTACATTGTATTTATGTACTGGTAATATTCATTCTTCTATCTCTTTAGCTTCTAAAGGAGTGGATACATCACGATGGAATCATAGAATTGGACACATGAGTGAGAAGGGGATGAAGATACTTCACAAAAGAAATTTGTTGCCATATCTTAAACAAATTGATTTGGATTTTTGTGAGCATTGTGTTTATGGAAAATAGAAGAGAGTCAAATTTCTCAGAGTCGGAAAAGAAAAGAAGAGTGAAAGGTTAGAACTTGTGCATACATATGTATGGGGACCATATCAGGTATCATCTCTTGGTGGCTCTCATTATTATGTTACTTTTATTGATGATGCAACTAGAAAAACTTGGGTTTATTGCATTCAACAAAAATTTGGTGTTTTTAATATTTTTAAGAAATGGAAATATTTGGTTGAGAATGAGACGAGAAAAAGGTTGAAGTGTCTCAGATCAGACAATGGAGGTGAATATTTCAACAAGGAGTTTGATGATTATTGTTCATAGCATGGGATTCATAGTGTTAGCACCAGTTCTTGCAAGCGGGGTGTTTTTTCCCCGATTTCAGACCCTTGATGTAAAATGTGAAGAAATGGGGTTTGAAAACCCATCAAATGCATTCTAGTCCAAGGTCACAGCCATGAGAGAAATAATAAGTGCACAAAAAATCCATTTCGGGTTGAAAATGCAGTGAGCGAGCAGTCTGATTTCAACGACAAGGATCAATTGGCGAAGCAGATCGACGGTCGACGAGAAATCGTAGTTAATAGAGTTGCGCCATGATTAGCGCATTGGATAGAGCTTATATTACATTCATCAAATGATCAGGACCATCCATCCAGAGGGACGTGTGGCACACGATTAGGCTGTGTCGCCACTTCGCCCATCGCGACCTTGAAACAGTTTTCCTTGCAACTAGGATCCCCGAGATGCAAAGTGTCGAAGCCGTCCTAGACTCGGGCCCACAGTATCACAGAGTAGTCTCAGTCATCCATCCAAAAGGGACATGTGGTGCGCGATTAGGCTCCTCACCTTTTTTCCCAACACGACTTTGAAGCACAAGGAGTAGCTCCCTCCCATCTGCAAGACACGAAGTGTCGAAGGCATCCGAGAGTGGGGCCCACAGTATCGCCGAATGATTTCAGGACCGTCAGATTAGAGAGGGAGACATGGCACCCAATTAGGCCATCTTGGCATTTCACCCATCACGACTTTGAAGAACAAGGATCGGCTCCTTCCTATCCACGAACCCCGAAACACCGAAAGCGCCTTTGAGGAAAAGCACAGGGTCGTGGCCCGTGGTCACTTGGGAAAAAGGAAAGAGCTGTACCAAGGGGGCCAAAGGTGCCGAGTTGAGTTTCAAAAGGGGGGCACCGCATTCTCCAGGTGCCAGTTCGACTTGATCTCATCCTGATACCTACTCAGAGTGAATGAAGAAGAGAGAGGGTGGTTGAAACCTCGCCTCACTCATTAATTGCAAGGTATGGATGTCCCGGCAAGAGGTCTTCCCGAGATGGTCCTCTGTACTGGTTTTCCCACAGAAGCCATGCCGATGTCCTCGACTCACTAGGGAAGTCTGCGCACGCTAATTCAGTATTTAAGGCTCAGCTACCCCTTAGTATGATCCATGCAGAGTTAAGCTGGCGTATGACAGAGGAGTGCAAGCCAGATTTGATTGAAGAGACTCCCCATTCTGAAAGTCTAGCATGTCTTTGTTGTGCGAATTTTTCTGAGTATATGTACTCAATTTTTCTATTTTTGTAAGCATCGATGGTTGAGCTAGGCTCCCGATTGTAAATTTTTTATGAAGTGCTAGTCCCTCTAGTTATGTATTGGCATTTGAGATTTCTTACTTTATGGATGTCAACCTCTTTCCATCTATTTGTTTACACTGTGTTAGAACAGCTCGGAATTGGAGGATCCAATTGAGTTGCGTTGTTATAGGATGATGTAGGTTGGATCAATGTAATAGTTGCAGGGTTTCTAATTAGTTCTTGTTCTTTCTCAACGTTGAATGGCTCGGAATTGGAGGATCCAGTCGAGCCACATTTCAGTTCTTTGAAACTCGGGGTCAAGACGATCTTGTATTTTGAGTTTTTCCTCCTCAAGATGTCGAAGGCCTGATGCCTGAGGCAGTCTTGCTCACTCATCTCATTAAGTATTCCATCTATCCATCGTATACTCAACTTACTGACAGAAGTTGGATCAAGACCTCCTTTGTTTTCTACATACCAGGCCTGATCTCCCGAGTTAAAACTATACCTTCTTGGGTCTCTACCCATTTGATCACCAATTAAATTTATTCATGACATAAAACTAATGGGAGTTGGGCACTGCTCCTATTGCAATCCAGGAGTGACTTCTGATGCTAACATGTAGAGAGAAAACAATTCCAGGAACACCATAAGAAAATGGTGTGTCAGAAAGGATGAACATGACAATCATGGAGCGTGCAAGGAGTATGAGATTGCATACAGGGTTTCCCTTACAATTTTGGGCAGATGTTGTAGATATTGTTGTTTACTTGATAAACAAAGGACCTTCAAGTTCTTTGGATGGTGGCATTTTAGAGGAGGCATGGACAAATAAAAAGGTAAACTATTAATTTTTGAAGACTTTCGGTTTTGAAGCATTTGTCCATATTGATAAAGAAAATAGAACAAATCTTGAGGAAAAATCCAAGCAGTGTACCTTTATTGGATACGATGTTAATGATTTTCGTTATTACTTATGGGATTATGAAAATCAAAAAATCATTAGGAGTAGAGATGTCATATTCAATGAGAAGGTCATGTACAAAGATCAATTACAAGGAAAGAAACAAGAAAAGAAAAATCAGAATACATAGCGCTTGATGAGATCACTAAAAAAGAAATTCCAAAGGTACCTGTTATAACCCTAAATTGCACCGTACATGCTTACCTGGCATTAGGCCAACTCATTTCCCTTCATTGCCAAAACATCTACTGAGAAACCTCTTTGAAAATCCTCTTGGGTGAAGGTACACGCGCCCTAACCCACTACTGCACGTGGGTGAACGCTGGCAGGCCTACTACAGCCCGCATTTACCTAACAAAAGCACAAAAATAGGAAAGTTGTCGATGGGACAAAAAGCTATGGGTCAATTAACTGAAACTCCCGGCCATGCATGGCAGAGAGTTTTTCCAAAACCCTATCTCCTTCTAGCCTATAAAAGAAGGGGTAGGGGTACCATTTGGAGGAGGAAAAAATATAGCGAAGAAACTCTGCCCATTTGCCAAATCCATTTGTCCCAACCCTTTAGCCTTTCCTCAAGCCTAAGGAGAATTAACGCAAAGCAGTTGGAGGACAAAGAAGAGGAGGAGCTCAGGATCAGGATCAAGGAGCGGTGGTCGGTCTCGACTTTGATTGTAAGTTGATTCATTTTGAAAATAATAAAAGAATACTTTTCCCATCCCAATGCATGAGTTATCTATGATTTGTGTAATTTATGCTTAATCTCTAACCCTCAAGTAGAAGAATAGCATGCATGTGTAGTGTTTTGTCTTGATTACAGATTAACTTTGGAAGGAGCAGCGGAAGGAAGCGGGAAAAGAACAACGGAGGATCTACACCAAACATTAGTAAAAAGGTTAGTAGTTCATTTCCATGCATGTGTCTCGAAAGAGGAGTTTAAGTTTTGGGTGGTAGGTTAAAAGGTCATTTCTTTAAGGTCAAAATTTGCATGCAAATCAGACCCTATTTTGCTAGTCCGTAGGGTATTATTTCCCAACAACAGAATTGGCGACTCCGATAGGGAGAGATACTCTTAGGGTTTCCGGATTTAGTTGAGGTTTTTGGGTAGTTTAAGGGATTAGATTTTTTGTTTCTTTGTTTGTCTGTTTTCTGTTAAGTCAGAACTAGCAGGGAACCTGGTTCTTTATACCAGTTTTTCCTTGATTGTTGCTTGACGATAATTATCGGGACACACATAGGTACACGCGGCCTGCAGAAGGCCTGCATGCGTGTAACGCGCGCCCTAACCTTCTATAGCCCGCGTTTGAACGCCTACTGTAGAGGTTTCAGTAGCGTGTAGGAGTCAGAGAGCTTGAGAGGCAGTCCTCCTCTTCCCTGTCAGAATTATACATTCTCAGGGGGATTTATGGATCCTGTCTGAGTCTTGCTGGTTCATAGTCTTGTCTCAGTTTGCTTTATTGCATTTTGTTATTTCTTGCAGTTATTTTTCTTTTCTGTTAAGAAGAAGCATCCAAGCCTTCAGGAGACCCTGGTTATCAATACCAGAGGCCTCTTCCAGGTCTGGGCTGCCTGTGTTTTGTTTTGTCTTAGAGTTTATACATACACGTGGTCTGTGCAAGTGCAGCTTGAGGGTACCCGCGCGCTTTTGTAGGTCATCACGCGTTTGCACGCGTGTTGTTTCAGTGATAGTAGCGGGCTTGACAGGTTTCTTTTCAATCAGGGTGGGGCAGTCATCCCTTCCTGTGGTGAGAAGTGTTCCTCTCAGGGGTTTTGAGTCTAGGGTTGCACAGTCAGTAGGTTAGGGCCTCTTACCCTTAGCATATTTTTTCTTAGTTGATAGTTGATAGAAAAGATAAAAAAGAAAAATTGTTTTTTATGGTTTTTAGACAAGCGTAAGAATCGGTGCTTTCTCGATTGCCATTGTGTGTCTTTGCTCTGGTTCTTTGCGATCTGCACTTTAAGCCATAATTTTATTTTGTTTTCTTGGTTTTTTGGTTGTCGACATTTTCCCTTTGTTGCTTCAGTTAGCACTTAAATAATATATATATATATATATATATATATATATATATATATATATATATATAT
>ML780654.1:634842-695274 GCA_009831015.1 Picea engelmannii | reverse complement strand
TTTTCATTTTCTTCTTTGTTTGAAGATTGTGTTGTTGCATCAATAGCTAGGGAGAAATCTTTTTGTTCATAAGTTTTTGCAGTGCATTTAGAGCGTAAGTAGTTCATAGTTGAGTGAAAATTCCTTTATGTTTGCTGCATGAAATCTTAGCAAAATTGAAAAGAAAAAGAAGTCTTTCTTTGTGAAAAGTTGTTGATTTTTGCATTCAGTAAAAGTTTTTTGTTTCCAGCATTTTTCATTCGTTTTTGCTTTGAGTCTTTACACACCATCAGTTTCACCTTCATACCTTATGATGTAAAAAATTCCATAAAAGCAACGAGGATTTAAAATCTATTAGACTTTGTGTTTCTAGGGTTCATACACTAGTTCAGGACTAGGGCCTTGGAATAGGTTGGAGAGGAAACTCTCCAAGGCCACTCAAAACTAAACATTGGAGTCTGTGATAGGGAGTGTAGAAGTCCAATTACGTGGAAGTTATCTGGAACCCCCCTCTAACACAAGGGATAAACACGAGGTTACGTGAGGAAAGGTAGCGGAGATAACCCCTCCAAATACGGACCAAGCGTAGTGGAGAACACATATCGAGGATTTGTCTTTGGATTCTATCGTTTGCATTTGCCATGGGGCTTCGTGGATCTCGAATCTGTTCGAGGTCCTCAGTTGTCTTCCAGACCATTTTCTCTCGATACCCTGGACAGGTTTCGGGCTTGATACCCTGCTCATTGTGGTCTACCCGACTATCGATTGTACCCGCCTGGTGACTATTCGCGTGCTGGCAAACTAGTTTCCAAACTTTTTAAGGGACATACACAGGTGACTGCGGGGGTATAACGTGGTACCTAGGACAGACATTGGGCCACGCTTTGCAGAGTATACCCAGAGGGTGCTTCCATTTTCGAGTTGCACTTGCACTGGTAAGTTTCTCTAGTGTTGGTTGTTGTAACTGTTCTTCAAAATAGTTAGTGATTGCTTGTCTTATCTCTTAGGGGATTCTTTTTTAGTGTGTGTTATTGTTTAATCATGTAGAATACCTTAGCGTGTCTTGGATCTTCTCACACAGTGGAGGATCCCAAGCTCCGCCGGTCATGAAGGCTCCTGGGCCTGCCACCAGTTATACTGGAGCCACCCCCGCCACCATTGAGGCAGAAGCTAAACCAACAAGGGTCTTTCGAAGCAACCGGGTTACACACCATTGTGCCCGAACACATCCCAGAGGAATCAATCGTCAATCTTAGCTCGGTTGAAACCCCAACCACTGATACCTGGCCATCGGTCATAGTACCCATCCAGTTTTACGAACACCTGTCAGTGCCTAACACAGTTATGGAACCAAACGTTGTTACTTCCTCTGGGAATTCTTCCATTCCCACCACCGTTGCTACCACAAGAGAAGCATCTCCTAACTTGTCATCGTCGATCCGAGCCACTATGGTCTCGGATGCAACTACGTTGCATAGTGGACCGACCCCATCTATCGTGGCGGCCACACCTCCCTTCACACGTAGTGCGACAGGCCCTCCATTCTCATACGGTATGCCTAGTTCAAGTACAAGTCCTGCACTCACTTACTCCACTTTACATACTTTGGGTCTGGGGGCAGGGAGCTCTAACACTCCTCTGCAAGGTCAACTTGGGGGAATTCCTGTCCCTTTTAATGTTTTTCCTTACGCTGGAGGTCATATCTCTCCTTCGTCCCCTTCGCTTGGTGGTCTACATCAGCAGTCCATCGGGCAGCCTGCACAGACGAGTTCGTTTGGATCTGGGAGTCAAGGAACACCTGTGCAAACTCTGTTGGTAGGTTCGTCACCATTTGTTTGGAACGGGACGTTTGGTAACAACACTTTCGCATCCACTGCTTTCCCATCTAGGGGCACTCCCATCTTTGGACAGTCTACTCCGACGTAGGATACTATTCCTACGTCGGAGGCACATATAGCAGGACCTTGGAACTCAGGACAAGGATCCATTCCTTCCTTTGGAATGTCGTTCTAGGGTAATTCTTTCCACAGTCAATGGAACCCTGGACAGAATTCTATGCCTCTCCCATCAGGATCAGCATGGGGTAATCCTTCCCAAAGTCCGTCAAACACAATGCATGCCCAACATCCTATGACCTTTATGGGGAATTATCCAATGATGTCTCCATAGATGCAAAACCCTTACGTTGGTCAGGGCCATGGTTTCTACCAGAATCCAGGCCAGGAGCCAAACTTTTCCTGGCAACCTGGTGCCAGTCAAACTCCAGGACCCGTTTTCCCAGGCTATCAGCAGCAACCCAAACTACCATTCCTGGCGACGTTACACTTGCCAGATTTGACAAGGTTGTTAAATGATCCTATTTGTCACGATCCACGTTGGCCTCCTATGCCAACAAAGTTTCCTTTGGACATTCCAAAGTTCGAGGCCAAGCCTAACGAAGATCCAGGTGATCACGTGACTACCTTCCATCTTTGGTGTTCATCGAACTCATTGAAAGATGACTCTGTCCAGTTGTGATTGTTTCAATGCACTCTTATCAGGAGTGCCGCAAAATGGTACATCGAGCTTGATCACTCAAGATATTCTTCTTTTGGTGAACTGGCTATGGCCTTCCTTAACCATTTCCAGTTACCTGTGAGATACGACGTGGGCACAGAGTTGCTTGCCAATTTCTAACAGACGGCAGCGGACCATATCTCTGATCATATCCAAGAGTGGAGACGCTGAAAGAGTCTAATCAAAGTACCAGTTCCACCAGCATTCCTGCTTGAGTGGTTCCTTAAGTATTTAGTCCCTCAATTATCCAAAGACGTCACGACTTAAGGAGTTTTCTTCGAAGAATATGCCATCATGAGGGCTCAACAGTTTGAGCTCATCTATTCTCAGTCTGGTTTATTATACAACATCCTGTCGGATGCACCACGATCGATCCTAGATAAAACTAGACAGGGAGTTGGACCACATGCCGATGGTATCGTTGGTTCGGCACAAACCAAGCCCGCTGAGCAATTGTCCAAACAATTGCAACAATTATCTATACAACATTCAGCGGCTATCCAGACTACTGCTTTGGCTGCTCCTCCTACCCAAATGTCAGAAGTACACTTCGTGCAGATGACTAACCCAAAGGCCACCCAGCCACTTGAAGGGAAGAAAAAACAACGAAAGAAGGGTAAGGGGGAGAAAAAACCCACTGATAATTTTGGCGAGGACACCACGGAAAAGCGGAAGGCGAGGTATCCGTGCAACTTGTGTGCGAAAGACCACCCAACCCATCTATGTCCTCGACTTGCAGAGGCCCAGAAGTTTGTCACACAGCAATAGCAAGCCGTGTTGACTAATCCCTTTCAGCATGGGAAAAATTTAACTCAAGCCTCTACAAGTGCCCAAGGGGGCAGCCAGGAAACCTACCCTCCTCCAAACAACTCCTCATCCGCGAATGTATATATGGTTAGAGGTGATGCTTTAATCACGACTAGGGCGCACGACTATAGTAAACCAAGCGCCTATGAGAAGGTTAAAGAAGACGAGATCCCATCTCTTCCTCTACAGATCGAGAAGACATTGGGTGAAACAATGACAAGCATTCCAAAGGGTGCATTTAAGAAATCTTCTCACAACCCAAACACAAGGGCCGCCCAGAATTACTCTGTGGTGGAAGATTTATCACAAAATCCTTGTGCAATGTCCGCTTTGGAGGTCCTCCAAACTTTCCATGCTCAGAGGAAAGCCTTGTTGACTGCTTTAGGCTCTACTGAGACTTGTAACCCAGGTACCATCATGTTAGATATGACCAACTTGAAACCTCGTCTGCCTTACCACGTTGCATTTCAAATAGTAGTGGCTCATCCCACGAAAACTTTTACACAGAATATCTTCTGCACGGTGGTCGACGAGGGCACTTCAACTTGCATTATGTCGTTAGCATGCTAGAAATCCATTGGTCACCCTACTTTGTCTCCATCGCCTACTCTCCTCACTGCGTTCGACGGTCTTTCTTTCCGATCACATGGCATCATTCCTTCCTTCCCTGTGCAGTTAGGCGGGAAGACCATGTGCGTTGAAGTAGAGGTAGTCGATGCTCCCCTCGACTATAACCTCTTGTTAGGTCGGAGTTGGACTTATGTTATGCAAGCTGTGGTTGCTACAGTTTTCCGAGTCTTGTTGTTTCCACATGAGGGTCGGATAGTGACCGTTGATCAATTGTCCTTCTCTAGGCCTGACCCAGCTTTGGGGGCATCCACGGTTCCCATGATTGATAATCCTCAGCCTAGTGTCATTAATGTAGGAGTTGGTTTGTGCCCATCCTTGATGGGTACCTTTGATTACCCACCTCCTCATAATGATGTCAAGTTTATATCAAATCACCACAAGGCTGAGATTTTTCACGTTTCGTCGTTCTACATGACTTACCTTGAGGATTCGTGGATTCTTCCTTCCCCATCAACCACGATGGATGAGACAGGGCACTCCAGCATGTCCATTCCCTTGTCAGCTGTTGAAGTAGCGTACTCTTTAGTCCAGCAAGCTTCAGCTAACCCTGATCCGACTCCCGCACAGGAGTTTTATCCCCTTCCAAAGCCTATTTGGGCTCAGGATTCTCTTGCTACTACCGATTCGTTAGACTTAGTCTTGCTTTCTGACGAAGCAGTAATCGAAGCAATGACTAGTCCAGACAAACCTTGGGACGATCTTCATCACAGATCATATTTCCTCCTAGAGTTACACCGAATCAAGGCATGAGAATTCACTATCACCATGACGGGAGATCAGCCGTGTCCTATTAACCTCTTAGCTACACAGGAAATTTATGTTGAAGGGAATATGGCGACTATCGCTGAAACCATACCTATTAACATCTCCCGAAACCCTGGTGTTGTGGAGAATGTCTTCATCGGGCAGGATTGCTCCCCCGAAGAGATTTAGATTTACACGGATCTTTTCAAAGAATTTCGCGACGTTTTCGCCTGGTCTTATGAGGAAATGCCAGGTATCAATCCGAAAATAGTTGAACATGAAATCACGACATATCCTGATGCCAAGCCTGTTCGACAAAAACTTCGTCCAGTTAATCCTAAGAAAGTAGTAGCCATCAAGAGTGAGGTTGAGAAATTGCTCAAGGCAGGGTTCATTTACCCTATTCATTTGACTCAATGGGTGTCAAACCCTGTGCCAGTCGATAAAAAACAAGGCACGATTCATGTATGTACCGATTTCTGTGATTTGAACAAGGCATGTCCAAAAGATAATTATCCAACCCCATTCATCGACCAGATCATTGATGAATGTGCCGGTTGTGAATCCTTTTTGTTCATGGATGGTTTCTCGGGCTATAATCAAATCCAAATCAAACCTGAGGACCAACACAAAAAGGCATTCATATGTCTGTGGGGTACATTCGCCTATCGTAAGATGCCTTTTGGCCTCAAGAATGATGGAGCCACTTTCGAGTGAGCCATGTCTTTTGCGTTTCACGACCTCAAACATATAGTTGAGGCCTATCTAGATGATTTAGCATCACACTCTCGCAAGTGAAAGGATCATCCTATGCACCTTCGACTAATCTTCGAACGTTGTTGCTACTTCAAGATTCGCTTGAATCCAAACAAGTGCAGCTTTTGCGTCATGTCAAGACGTTTGTTAGGTTTCATTGTCTCAACAACAGGGATCATGGTGGATCCTCTTAAGGTGGAGGCAATAACCCAGTTGCCCCCCCCCACGCACAATCTTACAACTTCAAAGTCTTCAAGGTAAGGCGAACTTCTTACGATGCTTCATCGCCAACTATAACGAAATCACCAAGGGATTTATGCGTTTACTGAAGAAAGATGTTACCTTTTTTGGGGACGATGCCTCTCAACACTCTTTCAACGCATTAAAACACGCCCTCACAACCGTGCCTCTGCTACGGCCACTTAATTATAACAAGGATTTCCTATTATATCTGGTTGCCGCAGAGTCAACTATAGTCATGGTTTTAGTTCAGGAAGATGATTTGTTTTCAGAATACATGATCTATTACCTGAGTCGAGGCCTCGTAGGACTGGAACTTAATTATTCCCATCTAGAAAAACTTGCGTTGGCAGCATTTCATGCTATTCAACGGTTTTGTCACTATGTTCTATTTCACAAGACCACCGTCGTTGCTGTCGTGAATCCATTCCAGTACATGTTGACATGATGAGTCATCGGTGGAAAAAACAGTATATGGATGGTCATCCTCCAAGAATTTGACTTAGACTTCATTTCAGCAAAGTCCAAGAAGTCATTGGTCTTCACAGAACTTATTTCGGAACTTCCGGTTGAGTCAGGTGGCGTTGTGCCTGAGGAATCGCCTATCCGGGGGGATAAGTTTTTGATTGAATCGTCAGACCCCTGGTATGGAGATATATTGATCTATCTCCAAACTTTGAAGTGCCCCACCTCTGCTTCTCGTGATGAGCATCGGTGGATACACCATCAGGCCAAGAATTATCTCATACTCAATGATACGTTGTATCGGAGAGGTGTAGACTACATCTTGCATCGATGTCTCACTCATGAAGAGGCCGTCATAGTTCTCAACGATTGTCATATAGGATCCTGTGGCGGTCACTTATCTGGGTTGGCAACAGCCCAAAATATTTTACGAGTAGGTTACTTCTGGCCCACACTTATCAAAAATTGTATCGAGTCGGTCAAGAAGTGTCATCCGTGCCAAATATTCTCTCAGAAGATGAGGGCACATCCAGCTCATATGTTTCCTGTCATCATAGTTGGTCCCTTCACTAAGTGGGGGATTGATTACACTACATGCAACCCCCCGTCAGTAAGGGGGCACCGCTATATCATCGTAGTTGTCGACTACTTCACTAAGTGGGTCGAAGCTATGCCAATGTTTAAGGATGATGGAGAGACTGCAACTCTCTTCTTATTCAACCAGATTATAGCAAGGTTCGGCATCCTGAGAGAGATTGTCACTGACCATGGCAGTCACTTTCAGAACCAAATGATGTCTGAATTAACATCAAAGCTTGGGTTATGGCAAGAACATTCATCACCTTACTACCCCCAAGCCAATGGGCAGGTGGAAGCTGTAAACAAAACTCTTAAGATGATTCTACAGCGAACTATCAACTCAGCCAAGTCAAATTGGCATTTGATGTTATACTTGGCATTATGGGCTTACCGAACCTTAGTTAAGACTGCAACCGGTTTCTCACCTTTCCAACTCGTTTACGGCCTGGAGGCAGTCTTTCCCATTGAATGTCAAATTCCATCTCTGAAATTGGCAGTACAGTTATTGCCAGACACTTCTCCACTTGAAGAGTGGTTAGTACACCTTGAGCAGCTTGATGAGTAGCGTTGCGATGCGGCCTTGGCCAACGAGGCTCATAAACATAAGGTCAAGTGTCAATATGATAGGTCCGTTTGTCCTCAGATTTTTTCTAAGGGAGACCTTGTCCTGGTCTTTGACCAAGATAAGGACCCCCTGGGGGCAGGAAAGTTTAAACCCATGTGGTTCGAACCCTTCATTATTAAGGAGGTTTTAAAAAAGGGCACTTATCGTTTGGTCGATTTTGAAGGGAATGCTTTGGCGGAGCCTAGAAATGGGCTCTACCTCAAGAAGTATTACTCATAGAAAGGTCACTGTGGGTAACTTTTTGTAACATATGTATAGTCTTTGTACTATTACCTTTTTGACGTTTCTTTTAAAAAGTGTTATGGACATGTCATTGATGTTATCTTTCATCAATATGGCAGATGTCAAGTGAATCCAAGGTGTTCGTTGGGTATGCGTACGGTGCTAATCGACACACGCGGAGGCTTGCCTCCGCAGCTTGGGTAATCTTTACACCATAGTGTCAGTTGTTATCTTCTTGAGGTATATGCTTAGGTGACACCGCGAATAATGTTACTGAGTATAGTGCAGTTATTGAGTTGCTTCGTGACGCTTTGTCATTGGGTATCTCTCATCTCCGGGTCTATCTAGACGCTCAACTGGTTGTGTCGTAGCTAAACAGAATATACCGGGTGCATGACCCAAATTTACACCGACGATTCCTTAGGGTACGTCTCTTGGAACGCAATTTTGATTATATCACATATTTTCATGTTCCTAGGAGTTTAAATCAAATCATAGATACTCTAGTTAATCACATTTTAGATTGGCATCTTGCTCACATATAAGAAGATCATGAACATAAAACATGTAAATACATTCTTGTACACATAATCCATAAGACACAAAAAGAGATAAAAACCATATATAAACATCATAAAATCCTCAAGAGTACATAGATGGGCGCAAGTGCCTCAAAAGTGGGAACAATAATGAGTCATTGGGCTTATGCCCTCAAAAAATATATACAATAAGGTGCTTGTGGCACATAAAAGGTCTAAAAGTCTGCTCAGGGCCTATGGGCCCTGTTATAATCATCCACAGTGCGGGCTAAACGCCTGAACAATCGGACCCATGTCCGAGGTGCCCCCACAACATGAGTCTGCATGGACGGTGGCAGGTCCTCTATCTCTGCCATGGGAACTATGCGAGTGAGCGCAGTGAAGTTCCGCTCAATCCGCCTAAGAACCCTCTCGGCCTCTCCTGCTGGGAGGTTCCCTGCTACTGTTGCTCCCCCAGCGATGGCAACTGCGGCTTCTGGCCGTGAGCGGCGCCTGTTCCGTGCATAGTCGACAAGTCGCACGGGTCCCACATCTGCATGCAATAAACGTTCACTCATCAAAAACTCGGGTATACAAAAACATGATATATATATATCAAAAAAGACATAAAAATTACATATGCAAACAAAAAAAACATACACAGGTGGAGACTTACCCATCTCCCCTCGCTCCTCACCAGGAGGCACTAGTATCGTTGGATCTCTAGAAAAGTTGATCCCCACATATGGGTAGTCCTCAATAGTCGAGATCTGTCGTGACAGCCAAGCAAAAAAGTCGTCGTCGAAGGCCTCTACGGTCCTTCCACCACCCTGTCGCGGCAGTAACACTGCCCATCTGCATACTGCGGGGAAAGTGGCCAAATGTCCTTGTACTATCAGCCAAGGACTAAAACACGGAACTCTCTCGAAAAAGAATGAACACAGGATGGTCCCAAACCTGAAGTTCCTGTGTGTCCGCTGTCGGCATGTTGTCAACTGACTCTTCATGCACTCCAACAGTGTGGTACTCCAGTCAAAATTTTGTGCATTCATGCACTGGATCGCACATTTCATCTGTGTGCGCGAAGCCTAATGCACGGCCGTTGAGCCGATAATCTGCCCAATGAGCGATAAAATACTCTGTAGGGCGAGGCTGGTAATCCTACTAACGGGTACCGAGGAAGTTCTATGATCGGTCCCAACCTCACAGTATTCCCCAATCAGCTCTGAGACTTTGCTCGGCCCCGCAGGAAACGTCTGAAAGTTGACTGGTTCCCCTCTCCTCGAGAGGCCAGTCAAAAAGTAAATATCCTCAGTGGTGGGCACCAAGGATTTCCCCTCTAGCATGAAGGCCTTTGCATCAGGGTGTCAGTAATCAACCAAGGCGTTCAGTTACCTTGGTTGCACGCGCATAAACGGACATAAAAAGAATTTCACCAACCCACACTACGTCAGCACGGCCACAACATTTGGATCTGCAGCCACTAACTCATTGGCGGCCTCGTGCTCCCTTTCCCTCCACTGAACATACATCCCGTCAACACCACAAAGCAAAAGGGAGGGTCAATGCTTTTATACGTTAGTTTTTTCATTACACGGGGGGGTACTCGCGGCCTGTAGAGGTGACAGTCGTGGGTACCCACGGGCAGGCTTTGCTCTGCCCGAGGGTACCCGTGGGTTGTCCCTGGATAGCCCGCGTTTGCCTAAGGCCAACCTTTTTGAGGTTGATGCTCACCCCCAAAATCAACTAAAATGCTAAAAATGAAGTATTGAATAGCTAGACAAGGGAGTTTATACTTACTTGGTCCAAGCAAAAGTCTGTTTCGTCCACCGTAGCTCCCGGAATCACGATCTTTGGCGAAGGGAGTCTTTTGGCTCCAGAGTCAATTTCCAAATCAGCAATGGTGATAATGAGCTACCAGCTTCTATTTATAGACTTTTTGACCTCTTTTTGTCACTTTTTTGGGCCCCTTTATCAGTTTCTTTATACCAAATACCATTTAGAGTGATCCTAGAGTTATATGGGAGGGATTTGATCAGGTATTGAGACCATTTTTATTGCGTTTCGAAAAAATAAAAATAATATATATATATATATATTGACGGTCCATAAAAAAAAAAAAAAAAATTATTTCAAAAATCAACTTGAGCATATAGGGTAGGATTTCATCCCAACTGTTGCATCTTGTTGCCTTTTGTTCTTATGATATAGGATCGATCCCATCCGGTTGTGACACGGAACCGTCATATCTGCTCTAGAAGTGTCGCAACTTGGTGGTAGAGCTTACCAAAACATGGATGCCCTAGGTAGGTCCTAGTTGCATTATGGTATCCATGCCATTTCTAACAACATTGTAGGCTCGGGAGTCCGTATAGTCTTTTTTGAATATGAGTTTGAGCCTCCTTTTCATGGGTCTTTTTTACTCTTTCACTTACCCTCCGGACTCCCAAAACATAACGGGTCTCCTTTTAAGCCCTTTTCAGACCCTCTAAACATGAAAATATTGTCGAGCGATCTTGTGGCCTTTCACGCTCGTTAAACTAAAATTTGAAGTCACGTCTGTCCGACGGTAGTTTACCCCTTTTTCGGTCTGGACGGTCAACTGTATGAACAAAGGTATACTCTATCGAATTCCCATTCTTTAGAAGAGTATCCTCAGGTATAATTTTATTCCTTTTTCGGGCCTGAGGGACTAAATTTACGAAAAAGAAACACCCCCAGAGTCCATAGTTAAGCTCTTTTCAGACTCCCTAAAATTGAAAAGATCGTTGAGTGACCTTATTCTTTCACACTCGTTAAAATGGTCCAGAAGAACATTCTTGACGGAGTCCATAGTTAAGCTTTTTTCAGACTCTTTAAAAGTGAAAAAATAGCCGAGTGATCTTGTCCTTTTCACACTCGTAAAAATGGTTTTGAATTGACGTCTAATTGGTGCTAGTTTATCCCTTTTTCGAACCGACTAGACTATTGTCGAAAAAGGTACCCCAATGGAGTTTCCTTTTATGCTTTTTCATACTCTCTAAATATGAAAAACCATCGAGCTTACCTTCTCTAGGCTCGTTAAACTTACATCGAAGGACGTAACCATTGTGTGTTCTATCAACCGCATTTTCATACCTTACCCATCAGCCTTGTAATAGTTTGCTTCTGCGTCTTAACACCTTTGGCCACTGGAGGATTTTTCCCGAGTATCATTTCCCAGAACATCAGTCTTGTCCTTGTGCCTTGAGCTTGTATGTTTTTTGTACTCGTTCCTGCATTGTAATGTAATATTCCTTTATTCTTTTTCAAAAACTATCAAAAAGAACAAAAAAATCAAATATACCCCAAAAAGAGGATGGGAAAAGTATTTTCTTTATTGGAAGCTTAATGAGTCGCCCTTGGATTAAGCACATCTGTCTGTTTGATCATCAGACTATGGAATGTAGTACAACCTTAGGAAGCTTTGCTCGCTATATAGAGTTGTGTCCTCCACCGTTTGGTTACTCTTCCAAACATATGGAGAGTTTGCGTTGCCTCCTGCTTCATAGGCCTATGATTAACAGATATGTTGCCTAAGTCTTATCACTTGTCGTGCTATTATCCAAGGGAAGTTTGTCACTGAGCCTGAGTCGGCCCCTCTACAATATGTCTATTGTCTGCATACCCAACCATCCTGAATGTCCAATCAAGTCTTTGTCGGAAATCACTGAAGCCTTCAATCCGATCATCAAGATTGTCAAGTCCATAACCAACGAGCTGTCAAAGACCTCTGAGTAGTGCAGTCATACACTCATATTACACTCCTACCCGAGTTTAGAAGATTTTGAAGTTGTTGATCGAACTCTGAAGTACAACCATCAGGCCGAATCAGCTTCTGGGAGATGGATACTTTATATGTATATCTTTCTGATTTCGGGATGTAGCTCCGTTGTGTATTATTCGCGGCTACTCTTTATAGTTATTTGACATGGATCTACAGTGTATTTGATTGGTAGCCATGGTTCTATTTTATTTCGAGCATGGGTATGCCCGCCTCGGTGAGACATTTGTTATTTTGCAGACGGCACCTCCTGATTCCTGATTCTTAGGCTCACTCATTCAGCATATCAGTACAGATTGGTAAAGAATTGGTAATGTATTTCGGCCATCAGATGCTCTTCTGACCTCACACATTAGGGGGAATCTGTTATAACCCTAAATTGCATCGTACATGTTTACCTAGCATCAGGCCAACTCATTTCCCTTCATTGCCAAAACATCTGCTGAGAAACCTCTTTGAAAATCCTCTTGGGTGAAGGTACACACGCCCTAACCCACTACTGCACGTGGGTGAACGCTGGCAGGCCTACTACAGCCCATGTTTACCTAACAAAAGCACAAAAATAGGAAATTTGTCGACGGGACAAAAAGCTATGGGTCAGTTAACTAAAACTCCCGGCCATGCATGGCCGAGAGTTCGTCCAAAACCCTAGCTCCTTCTAGCCTATAAAAGAAGGAGTAGGGGTACCATTTGGAGGAGGAAAAAATATAGCGAAGAAACTCTGCCCATTTGCCAAATCCATTTGTCCCAACCCTTTAGCCTTTCCTCAAGCCTAAGGAGAATTAACGCAAAGCAGTTGGAGGACAAAGAAGAGGAGGAGCTCGGGATCAGGATCAAGGAGCGGTGGCCGATCTCGACTTTGATTGTAAGTTGATTCATTTTGAAAATAATAAAAGAATACTTTTCCCATCCCAATGCATGAGTTATCTATGATTTGTGTAATTTATGCTTAATCTCTAACCCTCAAGTAGAAGAATAGCATGCATGCGTAGTGTTTTGTCTTGATTGCAGGTTAACTTTGGAAGGAGCAGCGCAAGGAAGCAGGCAAAGCACAACAGAGGATCTACACCAAACATCGGTAAAAAGGTTAGTAGTTCATTTCCACGCATGTGTCTCGAAAGAGGGGTTTAAGTTTTGGGTGGTAGGTTAAAATTTCATTTCTTTAAGGTCAAAATCTGCATGCAAATCAGACCCTAGTTTGCTATTCCGTAGGGTATTATTTCCCAACAACAGTACCAGAAAATAAAAATGTACAAAAACAGGAGCAATAGGTACCTCAAACTTCTGCAAGTGTTGTTAGAAGATCTACCAGGTTAAGTAGACCCCCTGAACGATACTCTCCTTCATTGTATTATTTATTGTTAATGGATTCTGGTGAACCAGAATGTTATGAAGAGTCAATGCAAGTAGACACTAAAAAGAAGTGGGATCAAGGAATGAAAGAGGAAATGGATTTCCTAGTAAATAACTAGCACAGCTGCTAACTCGCAGCTGGTGAACGCTGAAAGGGAGGAAAAGCGCGGATAGCACGCGGACAATTGAGTGATAGCATGAAAACGTGGTTTGTCTAATATGTGTAATTTCCAATAATGAAGTTGAAGGAGTGCCTGCTAAACGTGGTAATTTCAAAGGTTAATTATTTAAGCATGGCAATCATATGATGTTACAGTGATTTCTTAATATGATTAGGTAAATGTTAAAAAGTAAACAGGTTAACTGATGCATTCATAAATGCAAGGAAGTTATCAACAATAAATCCGACTCATTGATTTTGGAGGATGACTAAGAATATACCGGCATTTCAATGTGTAGCCATTAGATTATAATTTAAGATTAAAAGATCATTAATTGTGCCCATCTCCAATAGGTATACGCCTTTCATCGTAACTAGACTTGGGACTTGGTTCAGTTGCCTGCAGGAAAAAGAGCATTGCAGAATAAATGGGTTTACAAGTTGAAGGAAGAAGATGGGGGAAAAAAGCGGTACAAGGCTAGACTTGTTGTAAAGGGGTTTGCACAAAAGAAATGTATACATTTTGATGAAATATTTTCTCTTATTGTTAAGATGACTTCAATTAGGACTATTTTAATTCTTGTGGTAGTAGAAGATTTACATCTTGAAGAGTTATATGTAAAAAGAGATTTTCTCCATGGGGATTTGGAGGAAGAGATTTATATCTAGCAGCCACAGGGGTATGAGGTCAAAGGGGAGGAAATTTTGGTATGCAATTTAAAGAAGAGCTTGTATGTGATAAAGCAAGATCCAAGGCAGTGGTATTTGAAGTTTGACAGGTTTATGACAGAACAAGGTTATAGTAGATGTCATTCTGATCACTGTGTTTATTTTAGAAGGCTAGAAAATAAAAGTTATATTATCTTGCTATTATATGTAGATGACATGCTTGTTGCAGGTTATAATATGCAGGATATAAATGTGCTCAAGAAGAAATCGACTAATTCATTTGCAATGAAGGATTTGAGTATTGCAAATAAAAACCTTGGTATGAGAATAACAAGAGACAGGAAAAATCGCAAATTGGAATTATCTTAGGGTGAGTACATAGAGAAGGTGTTGGAGAGGTTTAGAATGCAGAATGAATAACCAGTTAGTACACCTTTGGCCAGCCATTTCAAATTAACCAAGGAAATGTGTCCCAAGACACGGGAAGAGATAGAATACATGTCCAGGGTCCCTTATTAATCAGAAATTGGCAGCTTGATGTATGCGATGGTTTGCAGAAGACCAGATATTGCACATGTAGTGGGAGTTGTGAGTGGGTATATGAACAATCCAAGTAAAGAACATTGGGAGGTAGTAAAGTGGAATCTCGGGTATTTGAGAGGTATTTATACTCATGCATTATGTTTTGGAGGTTCATACATTATTCTACAGGGATATGTTGATCCAGGTATGTTTTTACTATAGGTGGAACATTAGTAAGTTGGATTTCAAACTTGCAAAAGGTTGTTGCACTTTCAACAATAGAAGCATAGTATGTTGTTGCTACAGAGGCTAGTAAAGAAATAATTTGGTTACAGAGGTTTATGGAGGAATTGGGAAAGAATAAGGAGAATAGAAGGTTTTACTGTGGCAATGAGAGTGTCATTCATCTTGCAAAGAACTCAGCCTTCTATTCAAAGACTAAGCATATGGTATCATTTCATATGATCCGTCTTGGAAGATGGACATTTGAAGTTGGAAAAGATACATACTAGACAGAACCTTGGAGACATGTTAACAAAGGGAGTAATTAGGGAGAAACCAAGTTTCTTGCTCAGCTTCAGTTGGTATTCAAGCATGAAGGTGAAGATGAGAAATTTTTCAGGTCCAAGAAGGATTATAGTCTAGCAGATACAGCAACGTTGGAGTTGTTGAGATCAATCTCCAAGTGGGATATTGTTGGTTGTGGAGCCTGATTATCTTCTTGATTCATATGTAATTCTTTTCAGTTGTGTTTATACCCCATGAAGACTATACACCCTGGAATAGTGTACACCCCTACACACACGAGGGTTGCAGGGGGGCTTTCCTTATAAATGTATATTGTAATTTCATAGTAAATCTGGATCGTTCATTATAAGGTCACATATCTTATGGTAGAAGTTATGTTAGGGCTTTTTTCCATAGAAGGCAACCCTCTTTTATGAGGGAATTTTATTACGGTTGTATATCATTGTGAATATTGTATTATGAGAGAGGAGAATGTGAGAGAAAGAAGAGGAAGTTACATCAGGTGTGTTGTAGGTTATATCCCTTCATTTTGTTGGATAATAAAAAGGAAGGACCTGGCAATTTCTCTAGTGGACGTAGCCTACACTAGGTGAACCATGTATATATATGTCTCTATTGCATTTTGTATCTTCTATGTTTTATTTCCACATTTGTTTTATTTTATTTCTATGCAATCATGTTTCTCTAACAGATACCATAGCAAATCTCTCTTCCATACAATTTTTTCTAATGCATCGGATTCCTCTTGTAGTTGTTGAATGATCTTACATACCTCTTGATCTCGCTTCCATTCTATCCTTGCTTCTTCCACCCAATCAAATTGTGGAATATAAATATCACAGTGAACCCTCTATTTCTTCTTCTTTCCTTGAAAATGCATATGCCACAATATTATGTTTTCCTTTCTTGTAGATAATTTCAAAGTCATAATCTAGCATCTTTGTAACACATTTTTGTTGTTTCCAAGATAATTGTTGATCCAAGAAGTACTTCAAACTATCATGATATCTTTTTAATTTGAAGTTTCTTTTTATAAGGTAAGGGCGTTATTTCTTAACTGCTTATAGTATGGCCAACATTTTTTTTTCATAAACTAGTTTGAGTAAGTGTTTTCCGTTAATTTGGATGCTTTTAAAGGGAAGGAGCCTTCCTTCTTGCATTAAACTACACCAATGTCATGGCCTAAGGCATTACACTCCACAATAAATGTTCTTTCTAAAGTCAGGTGTGGCTAGGATAGGAGTTGTATACACAGTATCCTTAAGTTTTTAAAAATCTTTGGTTGCTTCTTGAGTCCAAGAAAAATATTCCTTCTATAATAATGATGTTAGAGGTGTTTTTTTTTACCATAGTTCTTGAAAAACTTGCAGTGATAACCTATCAATCCTAAGAATCATCTGATTTTCTTCAAGGTTTTGGGAATTTCTCGTTCCCTCATAGCTTCAACTTTGTTAGGGCCCACTTTTACACCTTCACGAGATACAATATGACCCAAATATTCCAACATGAACTCCAAAGGCACACTTGGAAGGATTTGCATAAAGTTTTTGCTCTTCCAAAAGTTGTAATACTTTGTTAACATGTTGTACATGTTATTCCCATGATTTGTTGTAGATTAGTATGTCATCAAAAAATACTAACACAATGTTTCTAAAGAAGGGTTTGAAAATAGAATTCATCAAGCTTTGAAATGTTGAAGGTGCATTAGTAAGTCTAAATGGCATAACCAAAAACTCATAATGACCTTCATGTGTTCTAAAGGATGTTTTGGGAATGTCTTCCCATCTCATTCTAATTTGATGATATCCCGAATGAAGATCCAACTTAGTAAAGAATTTTTCTCCATGCAATTCACCAATGACAGGAATAGGAAACTTATCTTTGACGATCATTTTGTTGCGTTGTCTATAATTTGGACACATATGCCATGAACCATCCTTCTTCGTAACCATCACTATCGGTGAAGAGAAAGAACTTTGACTAGGTTGAATGATGCCAACCTCTAACATTTCTTGGATCATACACTCAATCTCACTCTTCTATGCATATGGATACTTATAAGGCCTAATGTTGGGTGGTACACTTTTGGGTTGTGAATTAATAGCATGATCGTGATCTCAATCCAGTAGAAGACCCTTAAGCATCTCTCCAAATACCTTGGAATGGTTGTTGATAACAATTTGGAGATCCATTGGAGAAAATGATATAGATGTTTGAACATCTAGTGAGCACAATTGTGAAAATACACTACAATGTCCCTTTTTGAGTAATTTTGTCATGCTATTAGAGCTTATAACTTTAAACGGTTTCTCTTGGATACCTCTAAGCTCAATTTCCTTTCCTTTTGAGGAAAATATCTTGAAAATTAAGGGCCATTGTTCCCAATGATTGTAACCATTGGACCCTTAATACAACGTCAACACCACCCATTTTGATGGAAATCATGGGACTATCCAACAAATACTCCCCTATATATAGATTAATACAATGGAACTTCCCAGAACAATTTATGGTGTCTCCATCTGCAATCATTACTTTAAACTATGGTGTTGGAAATACAAAGCAATTGATATCTTTTGTTAATTTTTAATTGATGAAGTTATGGGTACTACAATAATCAATCAACATTGTTACATTTTTTTATTTTTTTTATGTATTCTTGTATCTTGAGGGTTTGTGGAGTACTGATGTCGACAAATGCATGACAAGATATAGTTGGAGTAGTCTCTTCTAGATCTAGATCTTGTGATAGTTCCAATTCTTGACCTTCTTCTTCTTCACAGTCTATGTAGAATAATTTATTCTCGTCACATTTATTCCCCTTATTGTACTTGTTGTCACAATTGAAACATAGTCCCTTTGTTCTTCTTTCATCCATTTGATGAGGTGTCAACCTTGTCAATTGAGTGGGGTTAGGAGAGGGAACATGGTGCTCTCTATAACTTCTAGTGGCCTCCCATTCTAGTAGTCATATTTTTGTTTTCCACTTTCCTTTCCATACTGAAATCTTGCTCTAGGGATTTAGATTCGAAGAGACACACCTTATGTTGAATGTTCTCCTTTAAAGTGTCCATAAAGAGATCTAACAAATTATCCTCAAAAATGTTCTTTACCCTGAGACTAAACTTTTGGAATTGTTGGATGTGTTTTGTAACTGGGCCTTTTTGCAAAAGATTTATCAATTGACTAAAGAATGTATTGCTATTAATATCCCCATAATGTGATATCAATTCATTCGTAAAAATGGACCAAGAGATAATAGAATTATTTTTCCTTTCACAAAGCCATTGATACCAAACAAATTGATCATTTTATAAATACAATGATGCAATAGGTACATTTTGTAAGCTTGGTACTTGGTGTAGATCAAATTATTGCTCCATTTGGAATATCCATGCTATAGGATCTTTACCATCAAACTTCCTCATATCGATCTATGGAATGAAGTAGTTCCTTGGTGCTGACTTGAATCCTATATGATGTGGATCTTGAAGTGATGAATAATTATGAAATTCAGTATTGGTGTTCTCCAATCATGATAAAATACTCCCTGTATCTGATTGAATCTCAACACCATTGTTCTCCTTATTTTCAGGATTTCCTTGGATCTCCTACCCCACATTCTTGTTATCCTTTGGCTATGTTGAGGGTCCCTTAGTCTAAGATATTCTCCCCTCATTGAAGATATTTTCCCCTAGACAAGGGTTCCACATACCCTCTAGTAAATTCTCAGTTAACGTTCAATTAGACTAGTTGAGTGAAGTGTTGCATGTCAACCTTGGCTTTATCACCAAGTGTTGCATGCTAACCTCGGGATCATCACCAGTAATGCACAATTTCATTAGGATCATCACTAGTAAGTTACATTCCACATGCGTGAGTGATCTTCTCTTCATTTCACTCTAGATTGGCTAGTTAACTGACAACCACATGGCCAATTAACTAGGACTAGGTGGCAGTTGACTCCAGTGATTGCCAGTGTGTGTCACATCTCTCTAGAACAATCCTAATGTGCATTATGTTGGCTACTAGGGCAGGTTAGTTGTGTCATGCATAGTATATCACTTATATTGTAACATTCTCTTACTCAGAAAATAGAAATTCTTTCAGTCTTTTCTCCATTTTTGTCTTCTCTCTTCATCCACCATTGCAAGCTATGTATGTTTCATTATTAGATAGATATTTTGTGTAGGGATCTCAGAAAATCTACATGGTATCAGATCCCATAGTTTGTTAGCAAGGATCATCACCAACACTCTTTTGTAGGTACTGAAGACAGAACAAAACAATAGGAAATATGGAATTTCTCGCATTTGCAATTCTAATGTCATATAGCTACTTCGATTGGAAGTCAATAATCATACACCTTGTTGGTATTTATTATCTACTCTTCTATCAGTCTTGAGGATTCCTTATGGGGTATCCTGATTCTAATTGACCATCACAGGTTGACCCTAGTTCAAAACTAAGAAGATTCTCAACAAAATCCCTGTAAAACTATTGGCCCCTCTGGTAAACCAGAAGGCAACGCATCACACAAAGTGTATTGCACAGTCTCACCCAAGATGTCTCTATGGGTGGCTGCAATACTCAAGTGTTTTCAACTTGAGACTGAACGAGATCTAAGGTTGTGTGCTGTAAAATTTATTCATTCAATCCCATATCTAGTTATAACATGCATTTGATGCATGCATGAGTAATACCAGATCTACTTAGTGCTTCATTTATCTAACATTCATAAATTAATCAGACTTAAAGATGCATTCATTCATTCACATAACACAGTATTACCGTGGTTCAGCCCTCTTAGGCTACGTCCACAAATATTTGGCACTCGAGATTTATTATAGGTTAGAAAGATATCATGTTGCACGTGGTTACAATATTAGTTCTTCCTCTCTTCCGCAGGATCCTCGATCCCTGTGAGGCTGACTAGATCGCACCATGCTCCTCAGCCTTTGATCTAACCCTCAGGATCAAGTCACTCACTCCTTCTCTAGATCACCATCTTAATGACTCATACAGTTCTTACAATTCTCTTCCTCTCTGTCGGGACTCCCTCCTCCCTCTGTATATCCTCTCTATCTCCTCCCACACACTGTGCTCTCCTACATTGCCTAAGTACTATTTATTTATATCCCCGACTCACCATCCATTACAATGCATTACAAAAACTCTAACCCTAGCATTGTCAGGTCTTCGTTGCATGCGCACTTTGCCTACTTCTCTTACACGTGTTGTGTTTCCTTCGAGCTGTCTTTTGCATGCTTTTTCTCTGAAAATAACCTTTCTTCCTAGCTAGGCCTACATCCAATAGGCCCCCAACCTTGTGCGCCACTTTGATATCTCTTTCAAGAGCCTTGAACTTCTCTATGAGTTCCTTTTCTTACGTTTGAGCGTGTGTGGTCTTCTCCCGAAGGGTGTCCAATACCTGTACTGCAATATCATCATTGATCATCTCTGTGAACTCTTCCTGAGTTTGTGCCATGTTATTCTTTGAGTCTTCCACCTATGCAATGACCTCTTTTGCCCGCTCTTGGAGCAGTTCCATTTGAGCTTGATGCTCCTTCTTCTATGTTTGCGGGCTATGAGTTCCGCCTGCATCTTCTTCATATCCTGTGCTCCTTTGACATGCTCCGTGATCAGCATCGTCATCTACCTCTGCTTGAGGTCCTGAATAGTTGTGCTTATCCTTTCCTCCTCATGGTCTCATTGTTGGACCTATTGATCATCTTCCAACTTCGTCCATAGTTGTGTTTCCTTCTTGAACAAGTCATCCATCGTGTGGACTTTTCACTCCATCTCCTTTATCTATGTCGTTGCTTCATGCTTCCTTGGCTCCTTCACCGTTGGGGGAGTGGTAGGTATGAGATACTCCCGAAGGTGCTCGATCTCCTGCCTGTATTGATCGATTGTCTGCACAATCTTATCAATATTTTGCGTTGTTGTGAGCTCTTCTATCTTCGCTCTCTTTGGGATTTTCTCATGGGCTATGACCAATCCCTGCTCCATCCTATCTACATGGTCCTTCTCCTCTTTGGTTTCGATCTTGACCTGCTCGAGTACCAATTCCAATTCATCTCGATTGTTCTTTTTCTGCTGCAATTATGTTGCATATGTGCGTGCGCGCAACTATACCTCCTGCGCGATGTTGACTTGTAGTTTATACAAGGCCTTGGTTGGTATTTGCGTCATTACCAACTGTATTTGGGCCAAATCCTTCAAGGGTGTCTTCCCCACGATTTCATCCATGCACAGCATGTTGGGTGTGATGTGAAATGTTGATCTTGGTTGTGTTGTTGTCTGGATCATATCCTACTCGCTCGATCCAGCCTTGGCTCCTACCTATGATGCTCCTGAAAGTAATTATATTCCTCTATCAACCCTCTGTGTTTCTCTGATTTGCTCGAGGATCTACCTCATGTCTTCCATCTCATCCTGCATCTTATCCCTTTGGTGTTGAGCTTCGTCAAAGTCCTCCATTGTATGATCCTAGACAATCGAGGCTACGAGGTCTGTGTTTTCCTCCGTGATCATGTATTCTGGTTGCATTTTGTGCACCTTAGATTTCTTGCAAACACCCCCCGTTTGTATGACTAACCTCTTGGTTTGGCCTTGCTCCTACTAAGTAGAACTTGATGTGGTTCCCTGTGCTATCTTAGTCTGTTTCTCATGTTCCTGTGGCACCTGGGTGCCTTTGTTGGACACAGTCCCTTTCTTCTGTTGCACCTTGTTCTGACTGGTCCTTGGCTTCTTGGGCATCCTTTTATCTTCTACAGGTGTCTGTCCCTACCCTGCCTCTACCTTCGTATCTACGAGCATTTCTTGATTCAGGACGGGAATCCTCCAATCATCATTCCAATCCTAGATGGCCATCTCTATGTCCTCCTCCTTGATTCAGTAACGTAGTTGTAGCCATTGATTGTCAAGATCCTTCCATGCTTGGATCCACATTGCATGCCTAGTTTCTTTGAAGTTGGCTATGCCCTGATACTGTGCGACCATTTTCGATGTAACCCGCCAAGTGTTGGTGATGCTCTCTTGTAGGTCATTATAATATCCTTCGAATATGGTTTCATTCACCTTTCTGTTCTTGGGGTCTGGAGTGCACCCCAACGATAGGTATCGCACTGTGTGGAAAGGATTGGGTCTTGTGGCAAAGAATGGATACTTAGGCTCCTTCCATTCGATCAAGGTGATCATGATGAGTATCCATGAATAGTTAAATTTTGTCCCCGAGTCCTACGCATCCTTGTAGTCTTCCAGGAACAGATTCAACAAATATGGGTCCTAGCTGAGTGTGGTGCCCTCCACACATTGTGTTGCAGGTGCGAAAACACCGACAAGGACTTCCTCCTTGCGGCATTTCCTGAGTAACTTGCACGACATAATTTATGTGGCCATTCTTATCGTTGTGTCACTAATACGCTTGATTATGATTCCACGCGACCCCCTTTCTGTGCCATAATTATTCTTCATTTCCTCGGCCAGTGCCTTCTCCTTCGTCTTGTCCTCAAGGAACTGTGTAGGTGTCTCCCCCCGTGATGGCAGCCCTGTGATGTATGCAATGAACTCTATGTCTATTTATACGATCTGTTCTAGCCACAAGTATCCTTTGTGGGTGACTGCCATCAGCTTCTTGATGCAGTTGTTTGCGTGTTGACCCCTCCCAAAGTGTTGGATGTCTAATAGGCCTATAATCCCAGTTTTGTCCAGTCAGGTTGCCCACTGGCATGTTTGGTTAATCAGTTCACCAAAAGGCCCTATACCCACAATCTCGAGATAAAATTTCTTAGAAAACTCTGGGAACTTGTCTGTGTCAGTCACATCATGGTATGAGTACCAAAATTTCTCCACATGGCCTAACATATTGCCTACAATACGTACCCCTTCTGGAAAGCGCAGCAAGACAATGCCTGTGGTGGCTTGCTTGCACGGTGACCTTGGTACTAGTTGTTTTTCCTTCCATTTTGGTGGCTGACTCAAGGTTCTAGCCTCCATTGTTCGCTCATCTACCCGACTGATGACATCTTCCATTGTGCCCTCCTGTGGCTATTCTGGCATGGTTGTGTGTGACCCTTCTAGCGCAGTCATTTCTGCTTGGTTCGGGACCATCCCATTAACTCTCGAGGATTCTTCAGGGTTTTTGAGGTGCGAATAATTTCCTATGTCCTCAGTTTGTTGGCCATGTCCCCCTTCTGGCATATCAATGTTCATGTCCACTAGTGTTGGTTGTTGGGTTTCCTCCAGGATAGGTATGGGGCTTCCTGGTGTCATATCGGGTGATAGGATTTCATCCACATTAACGACTTCTGGAGGCTAAGGTGGGTGTTGTTCGCTTCCCTGTGGCTGTGGTGGTGTTCTGGCATTGTTGTGAGGTTGTTTTCACATATAACTCGGATCTCCCAGTTTGGGTGGTGCCATGGTGGTAAAAACATTTTATGCCTATCTTAGTGGCCTCTGTAACCTCTGCAAACTTCGCTCTTTTCTCTGTATATTCTATCGTTGTATGATTTTCTCAATTTCACAATAACCCTTTCAATCTTGGAGTGATTCCCTTATATTGGGTGAAACTTCTTGGAGATTCTACCCATCGTGTGTTTTAAATGAGTATACACTTCCCACATACTTGCCATTGATTTCCATTGTCATCGCCAGTTGGCGCGATTAATGTGGCGTCCCACCAATCATTTTTGTCATTTAAGTTTGATAGTCGACATCTATTGGCGCTTTATTTGCCTTACCTTCCATTCTCGTTGTTTCTGCTTTTAAGTGACCGTTGTTCTTTTCTCTGTCGTGCTAGCATTTTCAAGTGCGCATGCTCATTCTCTTTTCTGCGCACTACGCCTTTGTTGCGGTAACCCCTTTGTTTGTTTTTCTTTTCTTTTCTTTTTTTTTTTAAGTGTTGGGAGGTCAATTCTCCCTATACAGCTTCAGTCGACTCCCATTGATCATCCCTCCGATTTATGTTCCTCCTAAATCCTTCAAATGTACAGCTCCCCCATTTTTTACAATCTTTACTTTGTATGGTCCTAACCAATGCATTCTGAGTTTTCCTGGGTGCTGAAGAGATTTACTGTCATATACCAAGACTAAGTCTCCTTCCTTGAAATCTTTCCTCTTGATATGTTTGTCATGTCAAGATTTGTCCCTTGCTTTATGGGTTCTCCATCGTATCTAAGGATGATTGAGGTGGATATCGATGGCCACCCACCTTTTCCAACTGACTCAAAACAGTTTTCTGGCAATTTTGGCAATCTACTATTTTTAGCAGTTTTTAACTTTGGGGGCCAATTTGAGGGCCTAAACGATGTTTTTTCACAAATGGACACATCAATCATTCTCGAAGGATCTTATTGATCCCCCTAAATGAATCTCCTCCTCAATACCTTTTCAATGAGCTATCGTGGGCACTAAACGGAGATTGTATGCAAAAGTTACGACCCCGGGTAATTAATGTACTAACTTACCCCAACAAGGCTCACATGACTTTTGGCGCTTCATCTCTGAGGGTTAGTTTTTGGATGTCTAGGGTTTTGGCATCAATATTTATTGTAAAAATACTTTCAGAGCCTCGTTGTACTGATCTTCTTGTGAATGAGCGTAGCCGTCACATCTCTTCTCAAAGATAAGCTACCATCATTCTAGAAAGCTTGTTTTCAGTCTGCATTTTACAGTTTTCAGCATATTTCTTATTTAATAGAGGTCAAGTTTTACTATATCTCTATTATTGTTCACTGTGTCTCTATGTTGACATTATAAATATGTGGCTTCATTTCGTTCCGCTCATAAATCTGGATCAATGGTATCAGAGTGGTCTTCTCCTTGTAGTTTTTTTAATACATGTACTCGACGTTGTCAGGGTATAGAGAGTTAGGTCTCAAGCTTGTTTCTCAAGAGGACAACTAATCTCACACACCCAAGAAACCTCCCATGGCAGGTGAAAAGAAATATGATGAGACAGGAGATCCTTTCAAAATGTTTCTCGAGGAATCCCTTGAGCAACAGAGGAATGCGATGATTGACAACTTCACACAAATCCTCAATGGTTGTTGACAAGCGACGCATCCACCTCAAGCAGAAGCGCCACCCCCTTATAGGTATAGATCAATTTTGATATTCCTATATTTGAAGATCAAGTATATGTGGATGTCGTAGATAAATGGTTAAACCTTCTAGAAGGTTATTTTTTTGTCCACAACTTTTTCGATAGAGAAAATATTATATTTGCGCTCCTCAAGGTCGTCCCCCTTGTCAAAGATTGGTGGGAAACTTTCTGTGAGAAAAATGAAAAAGAAGGATCCACATTATTTTCAGTTGCAACCACTTGGTATTTCTTCAGGGATGTTATTAAGGAACAATACTACCATGTTCGAAGTTATGACAACTTGTATACAAGATGCACCACACTACGACAGGAAAGAGACCAAACAGTCTGAGAGTTCACCAATGTCTTCCATGCCTTGCACACCAAGATGAGTATCAAATATTCTAAGTGACATTTGTGCTCAAGTAATGCAGCATTCTTCATAGATACATCCAGAAAGAAATGGATTTTTTGGACATCTCATCCTTGGGTGCGGCCTATTGATATGCCATCAAAATCGGGCAGAAGCTTAAACAAAAGACGCGGCAGTTTGGGTCTAGGAACCCCACACAGTAGAAGCAGAGAAAGGGCAGCCTTAACCCGCAGAAAAAAGGACAAAGAAAATATGGTCAACCTCGTGACAACCAATCCAAGCCGCAATTAAAGAAGGACAATTGGAAGATGAAGAAAGATACCGAGAAGTGGTGCAACTTCCATTAGAGCCCATGGCATAACACTGTTGATTCCAACTCAAAGCAGTCATTAGTCGCTGAAGTAAAATTCTTTGAATCAAATGTGGGTTCTGACTCTGAGTTAGAATGAGAGAGGGGGAGGCAGATCATTGACATGGAACCCAGTGTGACCGTTGCTACCACCAAGATTCAACTTGGTGAACCTGATGAGCCAGAGGAAGGCAAGTGCCTCTTTCATTCATAGATGTGGGTGAAAGGAACTCCACTGCACTTCATTGTTGATAGTGGTAGATAGAAGAACCTCATATCATCATAGGTCATCAAGTGGCTAGCCCTACTGACAATGTCGTACCCACAAACCTACACCATCAGATGGCTCCATCAAGAAAGCGATATTCACGTCAGCCAATAGTGTCGTATGTCATACGACATCAAGCCATTCAAATACGAGGTATTGTGTGATTTTTCTCCCCTTTAAGTTTTTTATCTTCTTTTGGGCCAACCTTATTTGTGGAAACTTCGTGTTGTATATGAGTTTGGGCCTTACAGTGTTATTATTAATTTGAACAAGAAATTGTACAGGGTGCCCGAGGTAGTCCCACCTAGTGTTATTTCCTTGATCTCTGACATGCAGTGTAGGAAGGTCATTTCTCATATCGGGAAGTTTGTCTTCTTCATGATTCACTCTTAGAGTGAGCGAAAGGTTGCAACCACATCCATGGCCTCCATGACCAACCTCTCCACGTAGCAGAAGCAAGTGGATAAGTTTGTGGAACAAGACAAAGACATCTTCTCATCGCCTATTGGAGTACCTCTGCACTGTTAGGTCAAGCATCCCATTGATCTTACCCCTGGCACATCGCTACCAAATGGGCCAATATATCATCACTCTCTGCTAGAAAATGAGGAGATCAAGTGTCAGATCCAAGAACTACTCCACAAGGGGCACATCTGACCCAGATCATCACCTTGTGGAAGCCCAATCGTGTTGGTGCAGAAGAAAGATGGCACATGGCGACTCTGCATTGATTACCAGGCCCTAAAAAAAATCACAGTCAAGAACCAATACCCGATTCCCTGAATTGACGATCTCATTGATCATCTCAAGGGGGGGAAATACTTCAATAAGAATGATCTAAAGTCTGGCTACCATCAGATCCCAATAGAACATACAAATGTATGGAAAATTGTCTTCAAGTCAAAAGATATTTTTGAATGGTTGGTCATGCCCTTTGGTTTTACGAATGCCCAAGCAACCTTCATGAGGTTGATGGACAATATATTGCGGTTTTTCACTAATTATTTTTTGGTGGTGTATCCAGATGACATCATCATCTACAGTAAGACTTGGGTAGAACACTTGCATCATATTTAGTAGGTTTTGCACACTCTGTGGTAGTACAAGCTATATGCCAACTTGGAAAAATGCTCCTTCGTCATGGACGGGGTCCAATACCCAAGATACATTGTTGATGCACATGGTGTGCATGTTGATCTAGCCAAGATCCAAGTCATTCATTATTGGTCAACCCCAACCACGCTCACTAAGCTTCGGAGCTTCTTACTTGATCCGAAAATGATCTTTAAAGACTTGGTTAAGTTTTAAGCATGTTTTCAATTACCATTTAGGAATTAATGAAAGAAGAAGAAATTAATGAGAGAATATTGCAGCTATCATAAAGAATCCAAATCATAATATAAGCATAAAGAACATCAAACGATAACATCAAGATTGTTAACGGAGTTCGGCAAGATTGCCTACGTCTCTGTTCCTTTGTCTCAGTGGGGGAGGCTTTCTTATTTCTCTTCAATGCTTCAAAAGTACATCAGAAATGCATCAAAAGGATTACAAAATGGTATGTCTGTGTTTTTTTTCACCTCAAGAATCCAACACAACTGACAAAACTGAAAAAGGTTAAGCACAACTCCCGAAATTGGCCTCCAAATTTTGTTTCCCCAGTGGCTTCCTTGCATAAAAATGGCTTCAAGCTTCACAAACTCATCATCATTTTGCTAATTTGAACCTCTTGGTCTATCAAAAACCTATGATTTATATATTGTTTGAGTTGGTGATCGTATCCCAACTTCCTCCCAAGATCTAGCCTCAAAAAGGGCTCCAGATCCTCAATTTTGGGCAAAAATCTCTCAAAATCAGCATAAAAAATCCAAAAAAATCTTATTATAAAGTTTAAAAACCCATATTGGAAAAAATTTGGGCGCAGCCCTTTTCTCCCAATCCCCTGGTCATATGGGAATTTCCATATGTCTGAGGCCTAGGCGCTGGCCCTAGTCCTCTGTTCAAGCCCCTAAACATATGGTCGTATGGTGGCCATGTGCCCTGGTGCTATCCTCTTGGACACCCAAACATCTGGCTTGGCTCCTGGTCCATAGCTCTAGTCACAAGATATCCCCCCCGTCGACCGGGCTTATCCCCCAAAACTCTGCCCAACTCACCACATAAACCAAGAATCTCGCATAGGGGCTAAGTCCTATGGTTAGCTCGATCGTTTTGTCGGAGGTTGTGAAGTCGTTGGGCTGGAGGATAGGTCGGGTGCTTGATTCCCGGGAGGTAACAAAATTTTGGTCTAACCAACATTGGCCAAATCTGGGGTGCCACGTGGTGCCCTATGATTAGGCCACGTGTCACCCTATGGTTGGATCATACGATCCAGTCACCACACATTCAGCAACCCAGTCAGCATGCACATCATTTTCCATGTCATTGTCGTACAGCCACATGTCGTACCTTGATCCTACCATGTCAGCATTCGTACAGCCAATTCATATGCCCAGTCAGCTACCACGTTAGCATCCATACTGCCCAGTCACCCTGCCACATCAACATCCATACTGCCACCTGTCATCTGTATTTCCACGTGTCGGCCTGTCATTGGGCCATGTCAGCATTCCATATAGCCATGTGTCGCATCCATACAGTGCCACGTGTCAATTTTTATTGGTCCACATAAGCCTCTGAAAATGCCAAATATGAGTGACACATGTCACCTCCTCATGCTACCATGTGTCCTTGTTGATGTCATCATGATTTCATGCTGACATCACCTATCGTACTACTGATGTTAGTAGCACGGCTTGTTGACTTTGACTAGTTGACTTTTTTGCATGTTTGGGAAATCGATCAGAACGTGATAACTTTCGCATACGGTGTCCATTTTTGGAAAAAATTATATGGCCAAAATCAGCGCAACGAGGTTGACACAATGGAGTTGGTTTCATTTGATTCCAAGAAATTTGATTTGTAGGCCTTCCTGGATCTATTTTGGATCATGCCTCCCCACTAAGACCTTTTGGTCCACCAAAAGGGCATTAACCAGTCATCAAGTGCAGGATAGGCCACCCCACTTGTCCTTTGTCTTTAAACTTTGTCCTGTGCACCTATCACATCATAATCAATTGAAAAACAACCATGACAATTAAGAGCATATTGTTAGCCACTTGAACTCATTCACATCTCACCAAAGCCACTACCATCCATGTTGAAAACATTAGCAGCGATAACATCAAAAATATGACTACAAATGAACTAATATGTTTGATGTGCTTGCATGACATGAGCTTATCTTGAAGCAAAGCATGATTGAATTTCCATTCTACAACTAGCTCATGGTCATGCTTAAGATCAACTACTTTACTTGGCACAATTATAGGTGTGTTGCTTGCATAAGTTGTCTTCCTTAATTATTCCATTGTTTGAAGAGATTGATTTGCTTTTAAGTGATGAGCATGTACAACATATTCTTTGCCTTCTTAAGTTAAGTGATATTTATTATGTTCCATGTAGAAGATTGTTTTGCGATCATACAAATAATGGTTTCCTAAGACCATTCCACATTCATTTAGTGGCACCACATCACACGTTACCTCATCCACAAACTTTGATGAAATTGCAAACTTCAAAGTGAATTGCTTTGTTATGTGCAATTTATGATTGTTGCTTATCCATTTAAGTGAGTAAGGTTTATGATGTAACTTAGTTGTCAATCCCAATTGTTTAACCACTTCTTCTGAAATCAAGTTAGATTGAGATCCACTATCTATCAATGTATCGATCTTAGTACATTTCATTATGACCCTTATGTGAAACAAATTACTTCTAGAATCATATCCATCACCAATTTTACCTATCAAACCCACTTATGTGATTTCAGTCTCATCACCTTAATCATATCCCAAGTCTGTTGGTCGTGTTGTTGCAATTGTTTGCATCCCTTTCATTTCTTTGAACCACTTTGGTCTCTTCTCTGGATACAATTGCCAGCAATGGTCATTAGCATGCCCTTCTCTCTTGCAATGCTTGCATGAGAGATTCTCTTCCTTCCTTGTCGTTGAATTTTCTTTCTTTCCATTCCCCTTTCTTTTGTCCTCTTTCCTTGAAGATGATTCCCTTGATACACCAACTCTTGTTTTCCCTACTTCAATGTATGTTGCTTAAACATAAACCTCATCAAGATTAGTAGGTACAAACATAAATACAATGTTACGAATATTTGCAGGTAAACCTCATATATACTTCATAAGAGTTCCTTGTGTACGTAATGGAATATTTAACATTAATGCCATCTTACGAAATTCATCTGTGTATTCTTGCACCATTTGCCCTTTTCTTAGTTTAAGACTTTTCCATTCAATTAAATCCTTCTCCTTATAACCCAAAGGATAGAATTGCTTTTTAAGTGAAAAAACAAAATCTTGCCATGATGGAAATACATTACCAACTTGTTGCATACTATGTTGCAACTTATTATGCCACCAGATGAGTGTTGTGTTTGCAAGACGAAGTGATGCCAACTTGATTTGGGTTGCCTCATATTTGATTTGTTGCACACTGCAATAAAATTCCATCTGTCTGACCCAGTTGTCAAGCCTCTCGTCATTGACTTCACCATCATACCTGAAAATTCAAATTTCACATCAATATTAAGTAAATTCATATCATGTTTATATTTATGGGAATGTTTTCTTGTGGTAGAAGTTGCACTTGTACTTGAAGAAGAAGAAGAAGATGGAAATGAAGGAGGTGAAGGAGGAGTTTTAGGAGGATCCTCTCCTTCTTCACTTTTGTCGTGTTTTGAAGATTCCCCTTGGAAAGCCCTCTTATGTTCCAAGTTATCCTCATATAAGACCTTTTCCATCTCATACATGGTGAATAAAGTCTTTTGCAACTCTATATCGTTCTGAGACATTCCTTCCTCCCATGCGATATTCTCACTCTAAGAAGTCCTCTTTCTCAATCCAATCTTTGGATCTCCTTCTACAAGCTCTCCTTCACCGTGACTTATATTTTCCCTGGTAATCATGCAAACTCAAACAACCAACTATCAACCTGCTCTGATACCACTTGATCCGAAAATGATCTTTAAAGACTCGGTTAAGTTTTAAGCATGTTTTCAATTACCATTTATGAATTAAGGAAAGATGAAGAGATTAATGAGAGAATATTACAGCCATCATAAAGAATGTAGATCAGAATATAATCATAAGTAACAACAAACCATAACAACAATATTGTTAACGGAGTTCGGCAAGATTTCCAACGTCTACAAGCCTTTGTCTCAGTGGGTGAGGCTTTCTTATTTCTCTTAAATGCTTCAAAAGTACATCAGAAATGTATCAAAAGGATTAAAAACTAGTATGGCTATGTTCTACTTGACCTCAAGAATCCAACACAACTGACGGCACTGAAAAAGGTTGAGCATAGCTCCCAAAATTGGCCTCCAAAGTTCACTTCCTCAATGGCTTCCCTGCATAAAAATGGCTTCAAGCTTCACAAACCCATCATCATTCTGCTAATCTAAACCTCTTGGTCCATCAATATATTATTTGAGTTGGTGATCCTATCCCAACTTGCTCCCAATATTTATCCTCAAAAAGGGCTCCAGATCCTTAATTTTGGGCAAAAATCTCCCAAAATCAGCATACAAAAATCCAAAAAAATCTTATTATAAAGTTTGAAAACCCATATTGGAAAACATTTGGGCGCGGCCCCTTTCTCCTGGGCCTATGTTCTTATGGGCGTTGCCATATGGTCGAGGGCTAGGCGTTGGAACTAGTCCTCCGGTCAAGCCCCTAAACATCAGATTGTATGGTGGCCATGTGCCTTGGTGTTATCCTCTCATGCACCCAAACATATGGCTTGTCTCATGGTCTGTAGCTCTGGTCGCAGGTTAGCCCCCCCGTCAATCGGGATTATCCCCAAAAACTCTGCTAAACTCACCACATAAACCAAAAATCTCACAGAGGAGCTAAGTCCTATGTTTAGCTCGGTCGGTTCATCGAACGTTGCGAAGTCGTTGGGCTGGAGGATAGGTCGAGTGCTCGATTCCCGGGAGGTAACAAATTTTTGGTCTAGCCAACATTGGCCAAATTCAGAGTTCCACGTGGCACCTTGTGATTGGGCCACATGTCATCCTATGGTTGGCTCATACAGTCCAATCATCAACTCAGTCAGCATGCACGTCACCTGCCACGTCACTGTCGTACAACCACGTGTCGTATCCTAAGCCTACCACATCATCATCTGTACAGCCAAGTCATATGCCCAGTCAGTTGCCACGTCAACATCCGTACTACGAAGTCACCCTGCCACATCAGCATCTATATTTCCACCTATCATCTATACTGCCACGTTTCGGACTATCATTGTGCCATGTTTGCATTCCATATAGCCACGTGTCGCGTCCATATAGTGCCATGTGTCAAATTTTTATTCATCCACATCAAACCCTGAAAATGACAAAAACGAGTGACACGTGTCACCTCCTCATGTTGTAACATGTCCCTGTTGATGTCATTATGACGTCAAGCAGATGTCACCTATCATACTACTGACATCAACAGTACGACCTATTGACTTTGACCAATTGACATTTTTGTCGGTTTGGGAAATCGATCAAAATGTGATAACTTTTTCATACAGTGTCCATTTTTGGAAAAAAAATATATGGTCGAAATTGACGCAATGGCGTTGGTTTTGTCTAATTCTGAGAACTTTTATTTTTAGGCCTTTCTGGATCCATTTTGGATCATTAGTCCTTGCCAATTTCTATCACAGGTTCATGTTGGGATTCTCCCATATTGCATGGGCCCTCGGTCAAATAACTAGAGGTGGTGCTAATGAAAATTTGGTGTGGGGCCTGTCCCAACAGAAATCATTCAATGATCTGAAACAATGCTTGTGTTCAGCACCAGTGTTTTCATTACATGAACTGCAACAGCCCTTTGAGATCGAGACAGATGCTTCAGACTATGTTGTAGGGGCATTCCTCACTCAGCACGACCACCCTGTGGCCTATCATAGTGAGACACTATCAAATGTCGTCCGTAAGTACCCTACTTACGACAAAGAAATGTAATCCATTGTGCAAGCCTACCGCCAATGGAGGAATTACATTCTCGGGAAGGACACAGTCATCCACACTGATAATAATTCATTGCAGTTCATGTAGACAGAAGCAAAATTGCAGAATAACCGCCATCAAAAGTGGTCCACATATTTGTAGTAGTTTCACCTCAACATAGAGTATAAAATAGGAAGTACCAATCGAGTTGGTGATTTCCTCAGCCGACCTCCAGTCATGACACTCACCACACTTCTAGACTCTTGTGGCCATGAGACCTCCATGTGGCCCCACCTATATGAGACGGATCTCGACTTTGACAACATGTACCAGATGTTGGGCACCAACACAACTGTCAATAATTTCCATATTCAGGACGGGATATTGTGCCATCTAGGCCATCTATGTGTTCAATCAATCAAACGAGTGAAGTTGATTTTGGAAGCACACTACATTCAGGTGGTTGGACACTTCGGCGTGGAAAAGACAGTGGCAGTGTTGTAGCGACATTTCTACTGCTTGAAACTTCGACTAGATGTCAGCAAGTATATTCGGTCATGCATTGCCTGTGATATTTCCAAATCGGCCATCAAGAAACAAGGCATGTACACTCCTCTACCTACTCCTAACAGGCCCTAGGAATACATATCAATGGAATACATGTCAAGCTCCCTTCCACCAGGCGGGGAAATGATTGTGTTTTTTTTGTTGTTGATCGTTTTTCCAAGATGGCGATTTTGGCCTCCTACAAGAAGAGCATCACGGTGGAGGACACTGCTAAGATTTTCTTTCAACGAGTGTGAGTACACTTTGGGATCTTAGAAACCATTATCTTAAATCGGGACAGTTGATTCCTCAGGACATTCTGGTCGAGCCTCTGGTTACTACTGGACACTAAGCTCACCAAGACCATTGTCTTCCACCCATAGAAGGATGGCCAAACCAAGGTCATCAATCGGATGATCGTGCACATTCTATGCATGTACAATTCCAAGAACCCTCTCATATGGGATGAGATTCTTCCCTATGTTCATCACAACTACAATAGAGCCATACATATATCAACCAGCCACAACCCCTTTCGGGTAGGGTTGATATTTCAACCATTGGGTCCCATGGATGTTGTACTACCCCTTGCAGCCACCCAGGTAGACAAGTCTCATGCTCCAATTGCAGCTGACAAAGCCACCCATTTCATTGAGTGGATCTATCACATCCACCAACAGGTTCAGAATATTTTACAGAAGTCCAATGCCAAGTACAAGCAGTGCCATGATCAACACCGGGTGCCACACCAGTTTTGGGTGGGAGACAAAGTTTAGTTGCACTTACAAAAAGAAAGCCTTACAGGGCCTCATCGAAAGCTTTGTCCACTCTATTATGGGCCTTACAACATTACCAAGGTTGTGGGTGATAATTCTTTTGAGCTCAACCTGCCCCCCTTCCTTGGCTTGCACCTAGTGTTCAATGTGGACCTCCTTCGACCTTATTTTCCACCATTATTAGAAACCTCTGAGATAGAAAAACAATTGACACCAACATATATTAACCCTAACTACATGGAATAGGCATCCATGGCTCAAATCATGGACACACAGGTCAAGTTCACTCACTAGCAGAGGATCTAGCTTTATTGGGTTGTCAAAGTAGGGCAGCTCCTGCACCAAGGCAAGTGGCTCCCCCATGGCCAAATTCAACAAAAATTTCCTCATCTGATGGGGGCACTCAACGCAATAGATACCATTGTTTCCTAAGGAGGGTGGATTAATCTAGTTGGATACCGGTAGCCACCCACCTTTTCCAACTGGCTCAAAATAATTTTCTAGCAATTTTGGCAATTTACTATTTTTAACAGTTTTTAACTTCTCGGGCTAGTTTGAGGGCCTAAACGACGTTTTTTCATGATCGGGCATCTCAATTGTTCATAAACACTCTTATTGAGACCCCTAAATGAATCTCCTCTTCAATACCTTTCCAACAAGCTATCATGGGCCCTAAACAGAGATCGTATGCAAAATTTTTGACCCCGGAAAGATAATGTACTAACTTACCCCAATGGGGCCCACATGACTTTTGGCACTTCATCTCCTAGGGTTAGGTATTTGGATGTCGAGGTTTTTGGCATTCATATTTATTTTAAAAAGGATTTCAAAGACTCATTGTACTGATCTTCTTGCGAATGAGCATAGTTGTCACATCTCATCTCAGAGATAAGTTGCCACCATTCTAGCAAGGTTGTTTTCAGTCTGCATTTTAGAGTTTTCAACATATTTATTATTTAATAGAAGTCAAGTTTTATTGTATCTTTGTTATAGTTCATTGTGTCTCTGTGTTAACATTATAAATCTGTGGTTTCATTTCGTTATGCTCATAAGTATGGATCAGTGGTATCATAGCAGTCTTCTCCTTGTCGTTTTTAATGCATGTCCCTGACGCGATCAAGGCATAGAGAATGGGTTTCGAGCTTATTTCTCATGAGGAAAACTACTCTCGCACACCCAAGAAACTGCCCATGGTGGGAGAAAATAAATATGATGAGATAGGATATCCTTTCAAAATGTTTCTCGAGGAATCCCTTGAGTGACAAAGGAACCAGATGATGGACAGCTTCGCACAAATCCTTTGACCATTGCCGACAAGCGACGCATCCACCTCAAGCGGAAGCACCACCCCCTTCAAGGTACAGATCAATTTTTATATACCTATATTTGAAGGTCAAACAGATGTGGATGTCATAGATAAAGGGTTAAACCTTCTAGAAGGGTATTTTTGGTCCACAACTTTTCTTACAGAGAAAATATTATATTTGTGCTCCTCAAGGTCGTCCCCCATGTCAAATATTGGTGGGAGACTTTCTGTGAGAAAAATGAAAAAGAAGAATCCACATTATTTGCATTTGCACCCACTTGGTATTCCTTCAGGTATGTTATTTAGGAAGAATACTACCATGTTGGAAGTTATGACGACTTATATACAAGATGGACCACACTACGGCAGGAAAGAGACCAAACAATCCTAGAGTTCACCAATGTCTTCCATACCTTGCGCACCAAAATGGGTATCAAATATTCTGAGTGACATCTAGTGCTCGAGTACCGTGGTGGTCTCCATAGATACATCTAGATAGAAATGGACCTTTTGGACATCTTGTGCTTGGGCGTGGCCTATCAATATGTCGTTAAAATTGAGCAAAATCTTAAACAAAAGACGTAGTAGTTTGGGTCTGGGAACCCCTCAGGGCAGAAGCAAAGCAAGGGAAACCCTAACACGCAGAAAAAAGGATAGAGAAAAGACAGGAAACCTCATGACAACCAGTCCAAGTTGCAAGTAAAGAAGGACAATGGGAAGACAAATAAAGATATCGAGAAGTGGTGCAACTTCGATAAGAGCACATGGCATAACACTGTTGATTGCCACTCAAAGCAGTCATTAGTGTTTGAAGTAAAATCCTCTGGATCATATGTGGGTTATGACTCCAAGTCAGAACCAGAGAAGGGTAGATGGATCATTGATGCGGAACCCAATGCCACTGTTTCCACCACCAAGATCCAACCCGGTGAACCTGATGAGCCAGAGGAAGGTGAGCACCTCTTTCATTCATAGATGTGGGTGAAAGGCACTCCACTACACCTCATCGTTGATAGCGGTAGCCAAAAGAACCACATCTCAGCAGAGGTCGTCAAGCAGCTAGCCATGCCGACAACGCTGCACCCGCATCCTTACACCATCGGATGGCTCTGTCAAGGAAGCGATCTTTGCGTCAGCCAAAAGTGTCACCTGTCGTACGGCATCAAGCCATTCAAAGATGAGGTATTGTGTGATGTTCCTCCCCTTGAGTTTGTGATGTTCTTTTGGGCCAACCTTATTTATGGAAATGTCATGTTGTATACGAGTCTAGCCCTCGCATTTTTATTATTACTTTGAACGGGAAATTGTACAGGATACCCGAGGTAGTCCCACCTAGTGTTATTTCCTTGATCTCTTCCAAGTAATGTAGGAAGGTCATTTCTCAAATCGAGAAGTTTGTCTTCTTCGTGATTCTCTCTCAGAGTGAGTGAAAGGTTGCAGCCACATCCATGGCCTCCACGGATGACCTCTCCACACAACAGAAGCAAGTGGATAAGGTCGTGGAAGAATACAAAGACATCTTCTCATCACCTATTGGAGTACCTATGCACTGTCAAGTCAAGAATCCCATTGATCTTACCCCCAGCACAGAGCTACCAAATGGGCCATATTATCATTGCTTTCTGCTAGAAAATGAGGAGATCAATCGTCAGATCCAAGAACTGCTCCACAAGGGGCACATTCGACCCAGCTCGTCACCTTTTGGAAGCCCAATCGTGTTTGTGCAGAAGAAAGATGGGACCTGGAAACTCTGCATTGATTATCGGGCTCTAAATAAAATCACAGTCAGAAATCAGTACCCGATTCCCTGAATCGACAATCTCCTTGATCATCTCAAGGGGGAAAAATACTCCAAGAAGATTGATCTGAATTTTGGCTACCATCAGGTCCCAATAGAACAGACATATGTATGGAAAATTGCCTTCAAGTCAAAAGAAGGTCTTTTTGAATGGTTGGTCATGCCCTTTAGTTTTACGAATGCCCCAACAACTTTCATGAGGTTGATGGACGATATCATGCGACCTTTCACTAATTCTTTTGTGGTGGTGTATCTAGATGACATCCTCATCTACAACAAGACTTGGGTTAAACACTTGCATCATATTCAGCAGGTTTTGCACAATCTATAGCAACATAATCTATATGCCAACTTGGGAAAATGTTCCTTCGGCATGGACGGGGTCTAGTACCTAGCTACATTGTTGATGCACATGGTGTTCATGTTGATCCAATGAATATCCAAGTCATCTGTGACTGGCCAGCCCCAACCATGCTCACTGAGCTTCAGATATTTTTAGGCCTTACCAATTTCTATCGTAGGTTCATGTTGGGATTCTCCCATATTGCATGGGACCTCAGTCAACTAACCAGAGGTGGTGGGAAGGAAAAATTTGTGTGGGGCCTGTCCCAAAAGAAAGAGTTTGATGATCTGAAGCAGTGCTTATCTTCAGCACCATTTCTCTCATTACCTGACCTGCAACATCCCTTTGAGATCGAGATAGATGTTCCAGACTATGTTGTGGGTGCATTCCTCACTCAGCACGACCACCCTGTGGCCTATCATAGTGAGACACTATCAGATGTTGTAAATAAGTACCCTACTTACGACAAAGAAATGTACTCCATTGTGCATCTTTTTTCCATTGGAGCCATTACATTCTCAGGAAGGAGATATTCATCCATAGTGATCATAAGTTGTTGCAATTCATGCAAACACAAGAAAAATTGTAGAATGGTCGCCATCAGAAGTGGCCCACATATTTGCAGCAGTTCCACCTCAACATCAAGTATAAAACAGGAAGTACCAACCGAGTCGTCGGTTTCCTCAACCAACCTCCAGTCGTGAAAATCTCCACATTGCTAGACTTTTTCACCCATGGTACCTCTGAGTGGCTCCACCTCTATGAGATGAATCCCGACTTTTCCAACACCTACCAAATGTTGGGCATCAACACAGCTGTCAATAATTTCAATATTTAGGATGGGTTGTTGTGCCATCTAGGATATCTTTGCATTCCATCAAGTGAGTGAGCGAATATGATTTGGGAATCCCACTACAATTGGGTGACAAGACACTTCGGCATGGAAAAGACAATGGCAGTTTTGCAGTGACATTTCTACTGGTCGAAACTTCGACAGAATGTTAGCAAGTATATTCGGTCTTGCGCTACCTACGTTATTGTTGAACCGGACATCAAGAAACAAGGCATGTACACTCCTCTTCCTACTACTGAAAGGGCCTGGTAATCCATATCAATGGACTACATGTCGGGCCTCCCTTCCACCAGGCAGGAAAATCACTGTGTTTTGTGGTTGCTGATCGCTTTTCCAAGATGGTGATTTTGGCCGCCTACAAGAAGAGCATCACGGCGGAGGACACTGCCAAGATTTTCTTTGAACGAGTGTGGGTACACTTTGGATCCCACAAACTATTACCTCAAATCAAGACAACTAGTTCCTCAGCACATTATGGTCAACCCTTTGGTGACTATTGAACACCAAGCTCATCATGTCCACTACCTTCCACCCCTAGACGAATGGCCAAACCGAGGTCATCAACCAGATGATCGTGCACATTCTATGCATGTACAATTCCAAGCACCCTCATACCTGGGATGAGATTTTTCCCTATGTTTAGCATGGCTACAATAGATATGTACATATCTCAACCGACCACAACCCCTTTCAGGTAGGTTTAGGATTTCAACCATTGGGTCCCATGGATGTGTTGCACTACCCCTTGCAGCCACCCAGGAAGACTCGTCGCATGCTCCAACTGCAGTTGACAAATCCACCTGGTTCATTGATCAGATCCATCACATCCACCAATAGGTTCAAGATATTTTACAAGAGACCAAAGCCAAGTACAAGCAGCGCCATGAACAACACCAGGTAACACATTAGTTTCGGGTGGGAGACAACGTTTGGTTGCACTTGCAAAAAGAACGCCTTACAGGACCTCATCAAAAGATTTGTCCACTCTGTTATGGTCCTTACACCTTTACCAAGGTTGTGGGTGATAATTCTTTTGAGCTCAACCTGCCCCCCCTTCCCTAGCTTGCACCGGGTGTTCAATGTGGACCTCTTTTGGCCTTATTTTCCACCATTATTGGACACCTCGGAGATAGAAGAACAATTGTCACCAACAGAGATCAACCCTGAATGCATGGAACATGCATCCATGGATCAGATCATGGACACACAGGTCAAGTGCACTTGCCAACAGAGGATCCATCTTTATCAGGTTGTCAAAGCAGGGCAACACCTGCACCAAGGCAAGTGGCTCACACGAGGCCAAATTCAACAGAAATTTCCTCATTTGATGGGGAACTCAACGCAATGGAGACCATTACTTCCTAAGGAGGGAGGATTGATCCAAGTTCATATCGGTGGCCACCCACCTTTTCCAACTTTCTAAAAATAGTTTTCTGGCAATTTTGACAATTTACTATTTTTAGCAGTCTTTAATTTCTCGGGCCAATTTGAGGGCCTAAACGACATTTTTTCACAATCGAGAACCTCAATATGCTTTAACGGATCTAATTGAGCCTCCTAAATGAATCTCATTGTCAATACCTTTCCAACGAGCTATCTTGGGCCCTAAACAAATATCGTATGCAAATGCTACAATTTCGGGAAGTTAATGTACTAACTTACCCCAACACGGCCCACGTGACTTTTGATGCTTCATCTCCTAGGGTTAGGATTTTTTATGTCTAGGGTTTTGGGATTCATCTTTATTGTAAAAAGGATTTTAGAGCCTTATTGTACAAATCTTCTTGTGAATGAGTGTAGCCGTCACATCTCTCCTTAGAGATAAGCTGCTACCATTCTAGCAAGCTTGTTTTCAGTCTACATTTTACAGTTTTCAGCATATTTCTTATTTAATAGAAGTCAAGTTTTATTGTATCTCTATTATTTTTCACTGTGTATTTGTGTTAACATTATAAATCTATGGTTCCATTTTGTTCCCCTCCTAAATCTAGATCAGTGGTATCAGATCGGTCTATTCCTTGTCATTTTTTAATGCATGTCCCCGACACGATTAGGGTATAGAGAGTTGGGTCTCAAGCTTATTTCTCATGAGGAAAATTACTCTTACACACCCAAAAAAATTTCCATGGTGGCCGAAAATAAATATGATCGGACGGGAGATCCTTTCAAAATGTTGCTCGAGGAATCCCTTGAGCTACAGAGGAACGAGATGATGGACAACTTCGCATAAATCCTTCGACGACTGTCAACAAGCGACGCATCCACCTCAAGCAAAAGCACCACCCCCCCCCTTCAAGGTACAGATCAATTTTGATGTTCCTATATTTGAAGGTCAAATATATGCAAATGTCATAGATAAATGGTTAAACCTTCTAGAAGGGTATTTTTTTGTCCACAACTTTTTCAATAGAGAAAAGATTATATTTGCGCTCCTCAAGGTCGTCCCCCATGTCAAATATTGATGGTGTACTTTCTGTAAGAAAAATGAAACAGAAGGATCCACATTATTTGAAGTTGCACCCACTTGGGATTCCTTCAAGTATTTTATTAAGGAACAATGCTACTCTTTTGGAAGTTATGACGACTTGTATACAAGATAGACCACAGTGCGGCAGGAAAAAGACTAAATAGTCTTAGAGTTCACCAATGTCTTCCATACCTTGCGCACCAAGCTTGGTATCAAATACTCTGAGTGACATCTGGTGCTCAAGTACCGTGGTGGTCTGCATAGATACATCCAAGCAGAAATGGAGTTTTTGGACATCTCGTCCTTAGGCGTGGCCTATCGATATGTCGTCAAAATCGAGCAAAAGCTTAAATAAAAGATGCGGTAGTTTGGGTCTAGGAACCCCTCACAACAGAAGCAGAGCAAGGGAAGCCCTAACCTGCAGAACAAAGGATAGAGAAAATATGGGAAACCTCTTAACAACCAGTGCAATCCACAAGCAAAGAAGGACAATGGAAAGACAAAGAAAGATACCGGGAAGTGGTGCGACTTCAATAAGAGCCCCTGACATAACATTGTTCATTGTCGCTCAAAGAAGTCATTAGTGGCTTAAGTAAAAACCTCTGAATCAGATGCAAGTTTCGACTCTGAGTTAGAAATAGAGAAGGGGAGATGGATCATTGATGCGGAACCCAGTGCTATCATTGCTACCACCAAGATCCAGCCTGGTGAGCACCTTTTTCATTCATAGATTTGGATGAAAGGAAATCCACTGCACTTCATCGTTGATAGCGGTAGCCAGAAGAAACTCATCACAGCGGTGGTCATCAAGAGGCTAGCCCTTCCGACAATGCTACACCCGTAGCCCTACACCATCGGATGGCTCCGTCAAGGAAGTGATCTTTGCGTCAACCAACAATTTTTATGTCGTACGTCATGAAGCCATTCAAAGATGAGGTATTGTTGGATGTTGCTCCCCATGAAGTTTGTTATGTTCTTTTGGGCCAACCTCATTTATGGAAACATCATGTTGTATATTAGTCTAGGAATCACAGTGTTATTATTACTTTGAATGGAAAATTGTACAGGATACCCAAGGTAGTCCCACCTACATCTATTTCCTTGATCTTTGCCAAGCAATGCACGAAGGTCATTTCTCAGACCGAGAAGTTTGTCTTTTTCGTGATTCACTCTCAAAGTGAGAATGAAAGGTTGTAGCCACATCCATGGCCTCCGCGACCAACCTCTCCACGCAACAAAATCAAGTGGATAAGGTTGTGGAAGAATACAAAGACATCTTCTCATCACCTACTGGGGTAACTCTGCATTGTTAGGTCAAGCATCCCATTGATCTTACCCTCGGTGCACTGCTACCAAATGGGTCAATCTATCATCACTCTCTACTATAAAATGTGGAGATCAAGCATCAGATCTAATATTTTTTCCACAAGGCACACATTTGACCTAGCTCATCACCTTGTGGAAGCCAATCGTGTTGGTGCAAAAGAAAGACGACACATGGCAACTCTGCATTGATTATCGGGCACTAAACAAAATCACAGTCAGGAACTGGTACCCGATTCCCCGAATCGACGATCTCCTTGATCAGCTCAAGGGGGCCACATACTTCGGTAAGATTGATCTTAATTATGGCTACCATCAGGTCCCAATAGAATAGACAGATATATGGAAAACTACCTTCAATTCAAAAGAAGGTATTTTTGAATGGTTGGTCATGCCCTTTGGTTTGACGAATGTCCCAGCAAATTTCATGAGGTTGATGAACAATATACTGTGGCCTTTCACTAATTCTTTTGTGGTGGCATATCTATATGACATCCTCATCTATAGCAAGACTTGGGCAGAACACTTGTATCTTATTCAGCAGGTTCTGCACACTCTGCAATAGCACAAGATATATGCCAACTTGAAAAAAATATCCTTCGGCATGGACGGGGTCCAGTACCTAGGATAAATTGTTGATGTGCATGGTGTGCATGTTGATCCAGCCAAGATCCAAGTCATTTGTGACTGGCCAACCCCAACCATGCTCACTGAGCTTCAGAGCTTCTTAGGTCTTGCCAATTTCTATCATAGGTTTGTGTTGGGATTCTCCCATATTGCATGGGCCCTCAGTCAAATAACCAGAGGTGGTGGTAAGGAAAAATTTGTGTGGGACCTGTCCCAATAGAAAGCATTCGATGATCTGAAGTAGTGCTTGTGTTCATCACTGCTGCTCTCACTATCTGACTTGCAATAGCCCTTTGAGATCGAGACATATGCTTCAGACTATGTTGTGGGTGCAGTCCTCACTCAACACAGCCACCATGTGGCCTAGAATAGTGAGACACTAACAGATGTCATCCGTCAGTACCCTACTTACGACAAAGAAATGTACTCCATTGTGCAAGCCTGCCACCAGTGGAGGCATTGCATTCTTGAGAATGAGTCAATCATCCACAGTGATCATAATCTATTGCAATTCTTGTAAACACAAGGCAAATTGCAAAATGATCACCATCAGAAGTGGTCCACATATTTGCAGCAATTCCACCTCAACATCAAGTATAAAACAGGAAGTACCAACTGAGTCACTAATTTCCTCATGCGACCTCCATTTGCGGCACTCACCATAGTGCTAGACTCTTGCGGCCATGAGACCTTCGAGAGGACCCACCTCTAAGAGATGAATCTCGACTTTACCAACACCTACCACATGTTGGGCACCAACACAGCTATCAATAATTTCCATATTCAGGACAGGTTGTTGTGCCATTTGGGCCATCTTTGTGTACCATCAAACGAGGGAGCGAAGTCGATTTGGGAAGCCCACTACATTCAGGTGGCAAGACAGTTCGTCATGGAAAAGACAGTGGCAGTGTTGCAGCAATATTTCTACTAGCCGAAACTTCGACACGATGTCAGTAAGTATATCCAGACATGTTTCTATTGCCAAACATTCCATCAAGAAACAAGGCATATAAACTCCTATGCCTACTCTTGACATGGTGAGGGAATCCATATGAATGGACTACATGTTGTTCCACCCTTCCACCGAGCAGGGAAATGACTGTATTTTGTGGTTGTTAATCGCTTTACCAAGATGGCGATTTAGGGCGCCTACAAGAAGATCATCATGGCAAAGGACACTACCAAGTTTTTCTTTGAACGAGTGTGGGTAAAGTTTGGGATCCCACAAACCATTATCTCATATTGGGATAGTCGGTTCCTCAGGACATTCTGGTCGAGCCTCTGGTCACTACTGGACACCAAGCTCACCAATTCCACTGCCTTCCATCCCTAGACGGATGGCCAAACCGATGTCATCAACCGGATGATTGTGCACATCCTGCACATGTACAATTCCAAGCACCCTCGCACCTGGGATGAGATTCTTCCCTATGTTCAAAATAGCTACAACAAAGCCATACATATCTCAACTGGCCACAACCCCTTTCACCTAGGGTTGGGATTTCAACCATTGGGCCCCATGGATGTTGCACTACCCCTTGTAGCCACCCAAGAAGACTCGTCACATGCTCCAACTGTAGCTGACAAAGCCACCAAGTTCATTGAGTAGATCTAGCACATCCACTAACAGGTTCAGGATATTTTAGAGAAGTCCAATTCCACGTACAAGCAGCGTCATGATCAACATCATGTGCCACACCAGTTTCGGGTGGGAGACAAAGTTTGGTTGCACTTGTAGAAAGAACGCCTTGCCAGGCCTTATCGGAAGATTCATCCACTCCATTATGGTACTTACACCATTACCAAGGCTGTGGGTGACAATACTTTTGAGCTCAACCTACCCCCCTTTCTAGGTTTTCACCCAGTGTTCAATGTGGACTTCCTTAGACCTTATTTTCCACCATTATTGGACACCTCAGAGATAGCACAAGAGTTGACACCAATAGAGCTCAACCCTGATTGTATGGAACAAGAATCCATAGATCAGAATGTGAACACACAGGTCAAGGGCACTCTCCAGTAGAGGATCCAACTTTATCGGGTTGTCAGAGAAAGGCAACTCCTACACCAAGGCAAGTGGCTCACCCGGATCCAAATTCAATAGAAATTTCCTCATATGATGGGGGCACTCAACACACTGGATACCATTGCTTCCCAAGGAGGGAGGACTTATCAAGGTGGATATTTTTTTCCACACACCTTTTCCAACTGGCTCAAAACAGTTTTCTGACAATTTTGGCAATTTACCATTTTTAGTAGTTTTTAACTTTTGGGGCCAGTTTGAGGGCCTAAATGACATTTTTTCATGATTGGGCACTTCAATAATAACCAAAGTCTATAATTGAGCACCACAAATGAATCTCCTCATTAATACCTTTCCAACGAGCTATCATGGGACCTAAACGGAGATCGTATGCAAAAGTTACGACCTCGGGAAGTTAATGTACTAACTTACCCCAATGGAGCCCACATGACTTTTGGCACTTCATCTCCTAGAGTTAGGTTTTTGGATGTCTAGGGTTTTGGAATTCATATTAATTGTAAAAAGGCTTTCAGAGCCTCATTGTACTGGTCTTATTATGAATGAGTGTAGTTGTCACATATCTCCTCAGAGATAAGCTGCCACCATTCTAACAAGCTTGTTTTCAGTCTATATTTTACAGTTTTCAGCATATTTCTTATTTAATAGATGTCAAGTTTTACTGTATCTCTATTATTTTTCATTGTGTCTCTTTGTTAACATTATACATCTGTGGTTTCATTTCGTTCCGCTCATAAATCTGGATCAGTTGTATAAGAGCAGTCTGCTCCTTGTCATTTTTTAATGCATGTCCCCAATGCGGTCAGGGCATAGAGAGTTGGGTCTCGAGCTTATTTCTCATGCAGAAAACTACTCTCGCATGCCCAAGAAACCACCCATGCCAGGTGAAAATAAAGACGACGGGACATGAGATCCTTTCAAAAAAATTCTCGAGGAATCCCTTGAGCGACAGAGGAACGAGATGATGGATATCATCGCACAAATCCTTTGATGGCTACTGATAAGCGATGCATCCACCTAAAGCGGAAGTGCCACGCCCTTCAAGGTACAGATAAATTTTTATATTCCTATATTTGAAGGTAAAATATATGTGGATGTCGTAGATAAATGGTTAAACCTTCTAGAAGGGTATTTTTCTGTCCACAACTTTTTCGATAGAGAAAATATTATATTTTCACTCCTCGAGGTCGTCCCCCATGTCAAAGATTGGTGGGAGAATTTATGTGAGAAAAATGAAACAGGAGGATCCACATTATTTGCAGTTTCACCCACTTGGGATTCCTTCAAGGATGTTATTAAGGAACAATACTACCATGTTGGAAGTTATGATGACTTGTATACAATATGGACCACATTGCAGCAGACCAGACAGTCCCAGAGTTCACCAATGTCTTCCATACCTTGCGCACCAAGTTGGGTATCAAATATTTTGAGTGAAATCTAGTGCTCAAGTACCACTGTGGTATGTATAGATACATCCAGATAGAAATGGAGTTTTTGGACATCTCGTCCTTGGGTGCAGCCTATCGATATGTCGTCAAAATCGTGAAGAAGTTTAAACAAAATACGCCGCAATTTGGGTCTGGGAACCCATCGCAACAGAAGCATGGCAAGGGAAACCCTAACTCATAGAACAAATGATAGAGCAAATATGGGAAACCTCGTGAAAACCAATCCAAGCAACAAGCAAAGAAGGACAATGGGAAGACGAAGAAAGATACCGGGAAGTCGTGCAACTTCCATAAGAGCCCCTGGCATAACATTGTTGATTGACACTCAAAGCAATCATTAGTGGTTGAAGTAAAATCCTATGAATCAGATGTAGACTCTGAATTTGAGTCTGAACCAGAGAAGGGGAGACATATCATTGACCCAGAACCTAGTGCCACCATTGCTACCACCAATATCCAACCTAGTGAACCTAATGAACCAAAGGAAGGTGAGTGCCTCTTTCATTCATAGATGTGGGTGAAAAGCACTCCACTACACTTCATTGTTGATAGCGGTAGCCAGAAAAACCTCATCTCAGTAGAAGTCGTCAATGATCTAGCCCTATCAATAACGTCACACCCATATCCCTACACCATTGGATGGCTCCATTTAGGAAGAGATCTTCGTGTCATCCAAAAATGCCATCTGTCATATCACATCAAGTCATTCAAAGATGAGGTATTGTGTGATGTTGCTCCCCTTTAAGTTTGTGATGTTCTTTTGGGCCCACCTTAATTATGGAAATGTCATGTTGTATATGATTATAGTCCCTACATGATACCCGAGGTAGTCCCACCTAGTGTTATTTCCTTGATCTCTTCCGAGCAATGCAAGAAGGTCATTTGTCAGACCAATAATTTTGTCTTCTTTGACATTCGCTCTCAAAGTGAGGGAAAGGTTGCAGCCACATCCATGGCCTCTGCGGCTGCCCCCTCCATGCATCAGAAGCAAGTGGATAAGTTCATGGAAGAATATAAAAGATATATTCTCATCATCTGCCTGAGTACCTCTGCACTGTCAAGTCAAGCATCCCATTGATCTTAACCCTGGTGCACCGCTCCCAAATGAGCGAGACTATCATCGCTCTCTACTAGAAAATGAGAAGATCAAGCATGAGATTAAAGAACTTCTCCACAAGGGTCACATCTAACCCATCTCATCACCTTGTCGAAGCCCAATCGTGTTGGTGCAGAATAAATACGGGACCTGGTGACTCTGCATTGACTGTAGGACTCTAAACAAAATCATAGTCAGAAACCGGTACTCGATTCCCGGAATCGACGATCTCCTTGATCAACTCAAGAGGGCCAAATACTTCAGTAAGATTGATTTGAAGTCTGGCTACCATCAGGTCCCAATATAAGAGATAGATGTATGGAAAATTGCCTTCAAGTCAAAAGAAGGTCTTTTTGAATGTTTGGTCATGCCCTTTGGTTTGACGAATGCCCCAACAATTTCACGAGGTTGATGGACAATATCATGTGGCCTTTCATTAATTATTTTATGGTGGTGTATCTATATGACATCCTCATCTACAACAATACTTGGGCAGAACACTTGCAGCATATTAAGCAGGTTCTACACACTCTATGGGAGCATAAGTTATATGTCAACTTGGAAAAATACTCCTTCGACATGGACGGGGTCGAGTAATTAGGGTACATTGTTGATGTGCATGGTGTGCATGTTGATCCATCCAATATCCAAGTCATACATGACTTGACAGCCCCAACCACGCTCACTAGGATTCGGAGCTTCTTAGGCCTTGCCAATTTCTATCATAGGTTTGTGTTGGGATTCTCCCATATTGCATGGGCCCTCAGTCAAATAACCATAGGTGGTGGTAAGGAAAAATTTGTGTGCGGTTTGTCCCAACAGAAAGTGTTCGATGATCTAATGCAATGCTTATGTTCAGCACTAGTGCTCTCATTACGTGACCCGCAATAGCCCTTTGAGATCAAGACCACTGCTTTAGACTATCCTGTGAGTAGAGTCCTCACTCAGCATGACCACCCTGTGTCCTATCTTAGTGAGACACTATCAAATGTCATTCGTAAGTACCCTACTTATGACAAACAAATGTACTCCATTATGAAATCATGTCACCAGTGGAGGCATTACATTATCAGGAAGGAGACAGTCATCCACACTGATCATAAGTCGTTGTAGTTCATGCAGACACAAGGAAAATTGCAGAATGATTTCCATCAGAAGTGGTCCACATATTTGTAGCAATTCCACCTCAACATCAAGTATAAAATAGGAAGTACCAACTGAGTCATTGATTTCCTCAACCGACCTCTGTTTGTGGCAGTCACCACAGTGCTAGACTCTTGCAACCATGATACTTCATGGTGGCCCCACCTCTATGAGACAGATTCTGACTTTGCCAACACCTACCAGATGTTGGGCACCAACACATCTATCAATAATTTCCATATTCAAGATGGATTGTTGTGCCATCTAGTCCATCTTTCTGTTCCATCAAGTGAGCGAGCGAAGCTGATTTACTAAGCCCACTATAGTCGGATGGCTGGACACTTCGGCGTGGAAAAGATAGTGGCAGTGTTGCAGCAACATTTCTACTGGCCAAAATTTTGATAGGATGTCAGCAAGTATATTCGGTCCTACACTACCTGCGCTTTTTCCAAACCAACCATCAAGAAACTGTTGGTTGTGGAGCCTGATTATCCTCCTGATTCAGATGTCCTTGCTTTCAGTCATTTTTATACCCCATGAATACTTTACACCCCATAAGTATTTACACTCTTCCACACGGGGGAGTGCAGAGGGGGGGTACTGTTAGGTCGCAGATCTAATGGTATAAATTATGTTAGGGTTTTTTTCCCTAGAAGGCAACCCTCTGTTATGAGGGAAATGTATTGCGGCTATGTATTATGGTGAGTATTGTATTCTGAGAAAGGAGATTGTGAGAGAAAGAAGAGGAAGTTACAGTAGGTTTTGTTGTAGGTTGTATCCCTTCATTTGTTGGATAATAATAAAGGAAGGACCTGGCAATTTCTCTGGTGGACGTAGCCCAAACTGGGCGAACCACGTAAATATGTGTCTCTATTTTATTGTGTATCTTCTGTGTTTTGTTTCTGCATTTGCGGTCCTATTTTTCTAACAGAAACAAGGTATGTACACTCCTCTACCTTCTCCTGACAGGCCCGAGGAATCCATATCAATGGACTACATTTCGGGCCTCCCTTCCACTAGGCGGGGAAATGACTGTGTTTTCGTGTTTGTTGATCACTTTTCCAAGATGGCAGTTTTGATCACCTGAAAGAAAAGCATCACGACGAAGAACACTGCCAAGATTTTCTTTGAACCAGTGTGGGTACACTTTGGCATCCCACAAACCATTATCTCATATCGGGACAATCGGTTCCTTAGCACATTTTGGTCGAGCCTCTAGTCACTACTCGACACCAAGCTCACCAAGTCCACTACCTTACACCCCCAAACAGATGGCCAAACCGAGGTCACCAATCGGATGATCGTGCACATTTTGTGCATGTACAATTCCAAGCACCCTCGCACCTGGGATGAGAGGCTTCCCTATGTTCAATGCAACTACAACATAGCCATACATATCTTAACCCACCACAACCACTTTCAGGTAGGTTTGGGATTTCAACCATTGGGTCCCATCGATGTTGCACTACCCCTTGTGGCCACCCAGGCAGACTCGTCGCACACTCCAATTGTAGTTGAGAAAGGCACGCAGTTCATTGAGTGAATCCAGCACATCCACAAATAGGTTCAGGATATTTTACAGAAGTCCAATGCTAAGTATAAGCAACGCCATGGTCAGCATTGGGTGCCACATCGGTTTCAGGTGGGAGACAAAGTTTGGTTGCACTTGCAGAAAGAATTCCTTCCAGAGCCTCATCAAAATCTTCATCCACTCCTATATAGACCTTACACCATTACCAAGGTTTTGGGTGACAATGATTTTGAGCTGAACCTACCCCCCTTCGTTGGCTTGCACCCAGTGTTCAATGTGAACCTCCTTCGACCTTATTTTCCACCATTATTGGATACCTCAGAGATAGCATAACAATTGACATCAACAGAGCTCAACTTTGACTACATGGAATAGGCATCCATAGGTAAATCATGGACATATGGGTCAAGGGCACTCGCCAGCAGAGGATCCAGCTTTATCGGGTTGTCAAACCAGGGCAACTCCTACAACAAGGCAAGTGGCTCAGTCGAGGCCAAATTCAACAGAAATTTCCTCATCTGATGGGGCAACTCAACACAATGGATACCATTGCTTCCTAAGGAGGGATGATTGATCTAGGTGGATATCGGTGGCCACCCATCTTTTCCAACTGGCTCAAAACATTTTTCTTGTAATTTTGGCAATTTACTATTTTTAGTAGTTTTTAACTTCTTGGGCCAGTTTGAGGGCCTAAACGACAATTTTCACGATCAGGCACCTTAAAAAAGAACAAAGGCTCTAATTGAGCCCCCTAAATGAATCTCCTCATTAATACCTTTCCAACGAGCTATCATGGGCCCTAAAAGGAGATCGTATGAAAAAGTTACGACCCCAGGAAGTTAATGTACTAACTTACACCAACGAGGCCCACATGACTTTTGGCGCTTCCTCTCCTAGGGTTAGGGTTTTGGATATCTAGGGTTTTGGCATTCATAATTATTCTAAAAATGCATTCAAAGCCTCATTGTATTGATCTTCTTTCGAATGAGCATAGCCATCACATCTCTTCTCAGAGATAAGTTGTCACCATTCTAACAAGCTTGTTTTCAGTCTGCATTTTATAGTTTTCAACATATTTCTAATTTGATAGAAATCAAGTTTTACAGTATCTATGTTATTGTTCACTGTGTCTCTATGTTAACATTATAAATATGTGGTTTCATTTCGTTATGCTCATAAATATAGATCAGAGGAGGACCAGATCTCTATTTGAGGATCCTCCTCATGTACTCATTGCCATTGAACCCATGATGGCTTTGCATTCTTATATGGTTCAGTATTTAGACCCACAGTCTTATAGAGAGGCTACAGGGAACCCTTTATGGGAAGCAGCCATGCAGGAGGAGTACAAATCTCTCCTCGAGAACCAGACTTGCGATATGGTTTCGCTTCTTTTAGATAAGAAGCTTGTCAGATGCAGATGGGTCTACATGACCAAAAAGGCAGCGAACGGACATGTGAGAAGACATAAGGAAAGATTAGTTGCCAAGGGATATTAGTAGATCCACGGGATCGACTATGATGAGGCTTTTGTTCCAGTATCAAAGTTATATTCTATCAGGTTGGCCCTTTCCATTGGAGCAACCAGGGGATGGAAAGTACATCAAATGGACGTGAAGAATTCTTTTTTTCACAGATATCTCTCAGAGGAGATCTATATAGAGAAACTACCTGGATTCATATAGAATTCATCTTTACTGTGTCGACTAAAAAATTCACTCTATGGCCTCAAGAAGGTTCCTAGAGCATGGTACGCAAAGATGGACTCCTACTTGCTCTCCAAGAATTTTTCCAGATGCAAATTCAATTCAAATGTCTACATGTTGAGGACCATTAACTCACTTATGATCCTAGTCTTGTATGGGGATGATATTTTGATCACCCGTAGCTCGATGTTAATGATTGTTGTAGTCAAGGGCATTCTTCATGATAGGTTTTCGATGATAGACATGGGTCCACTCCATTTCTTTCTTGGTCTCGAGATCAATCAGGATGCTTCAGGAATCAAGCTATCTCAGGCTAAGTATGCTCGAGATCTCATGCAGAGATTCCACATGACAGACTACAAGTCTACACCTACACCACCTACACCACCATCAAGTACATGTGATCAGTCAACATCACCATCTAGGCACTGTGGTTGTAGAACTTCCTTACCAAGCTCGACATTTATTTCCATCGTTCGATTGTGATTTGGTGTGACAACGAGAGTACACTCAAATTCTGTTAAGATCCAGTCCATAGACAACAGACAAAACATATTGATATCCATGTGAATTTTATCAGGGACCTGGCTCATGATAAGATCATCGATTTATAGTATTTCCCTTCCACCGAGCAGATTGTCGATATCTTCAGCAAGACTTTCACTGAGCAAAAATTCCACGGTTTGCGTGATACATTGTACTTTCTCTTCTTTTGATACATTGTATTTTTAGCGGGGGGGGGTCCCATGAGGTTTTACCTCTTTCCTCACTTTATTTCAGTGTTCATTAGTTTCATTGTTCATGGGTACCTAACATAGCCTCTATTGCCAGGACCCATTCATTATTTATACTCCCTAGTAATGTTCAAGGGGGTTGTTGGAGATGTTACACACGCATAGGATTTTCCTTTCATTTTATTTTCCTAAGTTTATTTGGCTATTTTGAGGGTCCTCTAGTTCTATATATTCTCCCCTCATTGAGACTATTCTCCCCTAGACAAGGGTGCCACATGTTAGTGTTGTGATTTTCAAGGTAGGGTTATAGGTTTGTCAAGAGTTTCCAAAGTCATGTTTTGGTCTTGGGAAGACAAATGCATTCCTAATTGAGTCATTGAGTGTGTATGTTTGAAATTTTTTAAGGTCTTTTGTTCATTAGTCTAAGATTGTTGATATAAACTCTAAAGTGGTATGTCAAAAAGAGTCAAGTCATAAAGTCTAGGTGAAAGATTTTTGAAAGGGATGTCATGGAACATAATGACACATAATGAAATATAGGGAGTCATCAAAGATCATCATGTCATATTTGTTATCTTTCAAAATGATTTTTCGTACTTGGCCAGAAAAAAAATGCACACGTTGTGTAAATTCGCTTCGTAAATTGCTTGGCGCTACCCAAACAATCATGACATCCCAAACGGTCTAATCACACTTGAAATCAAGTTTGCTCGGGATATGAACATCTTTCCCCTCCTATTTTTCATGTAAAATACTTTATGCCATTGATCATACTCTTTTCCCTCGACGAATTCAAAAGACTCCACTTGCTACGCAAACTCTGTCCAGCTCACTACACAAGCTCTGTATGGACGCTAAGCAAATTTCACACAGTAATCGCATGCTACGCATCCTTTGTTTCTCAAAATTCCATTGTGCAAAGACTGAGAGGTTTTGTTTCATGTCTAATAAGTATCATGTGCCTATATGCATGAGATCTAAAGACTTGCTTATCATATTGTTCAATCCTTTGATACAATTGAGTAAACCCTAATCTTATTTTCTGCTGTGTAAAGTTCCCTTTCAGAGCTTTAGCCATTGAACCTCCTTGTCCTTACTAGTCTTAGTGTTTTTATCGTACATCTGCAGCATGGAAACTCAAGAGAAAAAGAAATACAATAAAGGAGGCAGTGTGTTGAGATGTGATCCACAAATCTTGAAATTGGTAAATTTTGATCCATCATTTAGGGTTTCCTTTGAACAGTTGGGTGCATGAGGTTTTGCGAAAAGATTCAAGGGTTCAATGTGCAATTCACGAAGGAATTTGCCCTCAACTTCAATGGTGTCCAGACAAATATTGTTGATATTACTTTCCATTTATCAGAGGAGACAGTAGTTGCTACAACCGAGATTCCAGTTCAAGGGGAGAAATGGTTTAAAGGTATGCCTCTTGATCCAACTTTCTACACTGATTTCTTGAAACCCACGTACAAAAAGTAGAATTTTGGCACTATTATTCCAAGAGAATGCATATTGGAGCATTATGAAAAGTTGTTAAGAGTGGTTTAGCGATATTTCACTTGTCAGGGAAGGTTTGACAAAGTATATCAGTATCATATAAGGCTTTTAATGCATTTCACAGGAAAGAGTCTTTTGAATTTACCATTTTACCTATACATAAGCTTAGGTAAAATGTCAGACAAAGTACAGGCTAGGGATGATAATCTTAAAACGAGTTTGTTTCATTTCTCTTTGGTAAAGTTACTAGTGTTGGAAGAACTCAAGAAATTGGACAGAGATTGGGATTATTTCTTAGCTTCAACAAGCATTCCTTTAGACCCCAAAGGAGACACTCCCTCATCTGCTGAGAAAGTGGCCTATAAAGATTCAAATGGGAAAGAGAAAAGGTCTACAGAACGAGGCATGGGGAAAGGAAAATATTTTGAAGATTCTTCACCAAGCCAACAAGCTAAGAATAAAGGTAGAAAGCTAAACTGTGTTGATGAGGTGGATGAAACATCAAATATGAGTAGTCCAATCACAATATCAACTGCCAAAAGAGTACCTCTACATACCCTGCATACACAATTTGTTGAACACACAGTTCAAGAAGTGGATAAAGATCAGATGCAGTCAGGAGAGAAAGACCAAATAATCATAGAATTACAAGATCAGCTTAAAGAAGCTCAACATGTCATAGCTTAGTCCTATCATGAAAACATGGAGATGAAGAGGAAATTGGTTAAAATGGTTTCTAATATTCAAACACCACAGGGTGAAATAAGTTTAAATAAGGAATCAACTTCAAAGGTTCCAGAAGGTTCTAAAGGGAAAGAAATTAGGCAAACTCCTAAAACAATGGATTTTACTAAACCTACATCCCCTTTAAAAATATCCTCGGCCAGAAAGATAAGTTTAGAATATAAGCTTGTATAGGAAACACATGCACACGACCAGCCTGTATCAATTGAAAAGATCCATACTTCACCTGGAGAGGGTGAAAAAACTATCAAGTGGCTCAACAAGTAATTAAGGGAAGCACAAGATCTGATTATCCAGATCAGGGAAGAGAATAGAATGGAAAAACTAAAGTTTAAGAAACACTTTCAGGAGTGTGGACCAACCATCAACAATGCCTGTGCAACTCTCTCTAATGCCCAGTCAAAGTTGAGAAGAAATGCACTTTTGTTTAGACAAGTGAGAAACCTAAAAAGACAGAATGTGTCATTGAGAAAAGCAAATAGGTATCTGAGAATAACGATAAAGGTTGATGATGAAGCCATGGTAAAGTTAGACCTACTCGTAGAGGTGGTTGAGATATAGATTTCATGTTTTCATAGTTTTTCCTTTTGATAAACTAAGGGTTAATCTATTTGGAGTTTTTTGCCTAGAAAAGCAGCCTTGTACAGCACTTTTGTAGCGATCTCACGTTACGCAAGTGCTAAAAGTACACAAATGATTAAAGGACAATAGGTAATGCTTGGTGGAGGATATAACAGTCATTTTCAGCCTCCATAAATTTTCTAGCCACCACCTAAATGAAGTTTATTGAATAAGATGAATTCGTTGTGTAAACTCGCTACGCAATTGTTGTAGGTTGCAGTTACACATCGAGTTGCAGCAAATCGCTACGCAAATTTGTCAGGGAGCCTGGTTAGCGTTCAAATCATCATTAGATTCGTCTCCAGTTGTACAAGATGACTCACATCAGTTTCAAAGTTGAAAATATATTGGAGAATATTTATTGTCAATATATTGTTATGCATTAAATATGGCCAAAGTGAACTTCTATTTTTAGCAAGTGGTTTGGAGTTTGTTCCTTCTTTGATGTAACCAAATCCAAAATTAAAGGATATTAGTGAAGTTCAAATCCTCTAGCCTAGGGATGTATTTTGTGTATGTATTTGATCATTTTGAATGTAAAAAGGGTTGGCAAAAGCAAAAAGGAGTTTTTTCTTGAACATTGTGTAAATTTTATGAAGTTAAATGAAATATTAGTGCAGAAGTCCAGTACTTTCATACCAGAGATTCTTGTGGTGGTGATATGAAGTGTGTGTTCTCTTTCATGTATGTACTTTTTGTTTTCTTTCTCTTTTCATTTGCAATTCTTATATGCTTAGATTGGAAAACTAATGGTATGAAATTCATTTGATATTGATGCTTTAGATTCAAGCAATTCAAGTATTGTCACCTCTTCTTAACTCAATCAGATTTCATCTTAGTTGGTGCTCTGAATGTTGTTATTTGTTTTTCTCCTTCTTCCATCATATAACAACAACTTTTAAAACTGAAAGATTATCACCTATATAGCCTATGCTTCCTTGATAGTACTACCTACCAGTCATTGATATTTCCTTTGCTTCAAAGTTGACTCCATTTCCCAATAGATTCCCTTTCCTTCTTGCCAACAAAATTCATAAATTTCTTCCTTTAAGCAAAGATCTAGCCACTGGTCCTCAAAGAAAACCTATCTTTCAGAGACCAAGTGACAAGAGAGATCCCTCTATGAACTGAAAGGGTTAGTTTCAATTCTAAAGTGGTTTCGTGGCTACCTTTGTGATTTTCTTGTTTAGCCAAGCAATTTACATAGTGCTAACACCACATACCCTCCAGTCAATTCTCAGTTACCATTCAGTTAGACTAGTTGAGTGAAGTGTTGCATGTCAACCTTGGCTTTACCACCAAGTGTTGCATGCTAACCTCAATATCATCACCAGTAATTCACACTTGCAATGGGATAATCACTAGTAAGGAGCATTCCACATGTGTTAGTGATCTCCTCTTCATTTTTCTCTGGTTTGGCTAGTTAACTGATCACCGCATGGCCAGTTAACTAGGACTAGGTAGCAATTGACTCCAGTGACTGCCAATGTGTGTCACATCTCTCTAGAACACTCCTAATGCGCATTAGCTTGGTTACTATAGCCAGTTATTTGTGTCATACATAGTATATCACTTTTATTGTAACATTATCTTACTCAGATAATAGAAATTCTTTCATTATTTTCTCCATTTTTGTCTTCTCTCTTCCACTTGCATGCTATGTATGATTCATTGTTAGCTAGATATTTTGTGTAGGTATCACAGAAACTCTATAATTCCAATTTGTAGGAGAGGATTTAGTTGATTCTCGTGCACCATGGACCCCTACTAACACTTGTGGCACTAATACTTGAGAACAAGGTGTGAAACAATTCCTCACAGGAATTAAGAGAGCTAATCCATTATCAATGCAATTGAAAATTAGGACATCCACCAAAACACATAAATTGACTTGTTGGGCTTGAGAGAAGTCTAAATTTGTAGGAATCCAGAGATCATTCAAATTTCCAAGGGATAAAACCACGTGGACCACCATCAAAATCCCACTTGCATCTAGTGTATTACCAATTTGTGGCATATGAAATTGATTTGCCTTCAAGTGTGAAGCATGTTAGCATACGAGAGGGATATAATCCATTAAAACTTATCCTCCCTTCTTGAATTTGAAAGGCAATTTGGTAATGGATAAAACATGTTTGACCTACATTGGGTAGTTCATCATTAATACTACTAAGAGATGATTGGAAAGTTAATCGCCTCTTTTGTTCTAAGATTCCTCGCCTCCAAGTGAGAGGCCTCATTAGCCAGATGATTACTATGGTGATTGTGAGCTCTTAGGACATGGAAATACTTGATTGAATTTAATCTCTTTTCCTCTACTTGTATTCTTGTGATGAGTCTTGCCAAGATGTTTTCATATGGAGGATGATATTTTCGCACATATCTCATGATGATTACAGGGTCTTTGATGACTAATAAGTTCCTAACTTCCCTTGGATCAAAAAAAATTCATCCATGATAGAGAGTGAGAGTTTCAACTTGGTTACCGGTTGCTACTCCAACGCCCCATTCGAAAGTAATTTCTTGTTGTCCATTGGGATTGAAACTGCCACCCCTAAGCCTTGACAAAAATGTTATACGAAAGAAACTCTGAAAATTAATGAGCACATTGATTAGGGTTTTTGTCAATCATAAGACCTTCAGCAATGACAATATTATTTTCTTTAAAGCTCACAACATCACAATGATGCATAGTGAATACACAGTGATTTCTTAAATGTCTTGGATTTTTATTTTTTTTCTAAATTATTTTTCCCTCTAATAATTAAGGGAAGAACACTTGGAAAATTCATCTCATCACTATCTTCTAGTAAATTAGAAAATAACATTATCAAATCAAAAATTTATAAAACTACATTTTATTTTCTAAATTACTCTAATTAATACATTTGTTTTAACAACATTTTTTCAAACTGGAACAAGAGGATTTGTATTTAACGAGCTAGGTATGGAAAGAAAATGTAACTCCACACTTGATTCCATTAATTAACATCGAGCCTTAATAAACACACAGTCAAGTTATAATTGATCTTCACCTTTCGTGTGACTCTTTCTATCTGTTAGAAAAATAGGACCGTGGAGCAATAAAATAAAACAAATGCGGAAACAAAACACAGAAGATACATAATACAATAGAGACACAGATTTACGTGGTTCACCCAGTGTGGGCTACGTCCACTAGAGAAATTGCCAAGTCCTTCCTTTATTATTATCCAGCAAATGAAGGGATACAACCTACAGCAAAACCCATTGTAACTTCCTCTTATTTCTCTCACAGCCTCCTCTCTCAGAATACAATACTCACCATAATGCATAGCTACAATAAATTTCCTCATTAACAGAGGGTTTCCTTCTAGGGAAAAAAACCCTAACATAATTTCTATCGTTAGATCTGCGACCTTATAATGAACGGTCCAGATTTACAATGAAATTACAATATACATTTACAAGGCAATTTTTCCTCCAGGGGCTTCACCCTCGAACCCCCCGGACCCCACAAAGGGGGTACCCACCCTCTGCACTCCCCCACGTGGAAGAGTGTACATACTTATGGGGTGTAAAGTCTTCATGGGGTATAAACACGGCTGAAAGCAAGGACCTCTGAATCAGGAAGATAATCAGGCTCCACAACCAACAATCTCCCACTTGGAGACTGATCTCAACAACTCCATCGTTGTTGTATATGTTGGACTCTAAACTTTCTTGGACCTGGCAAATTTCTCATCTTCATCTTCATTCTTGAAGACCAACTAAAACTGTGCAGGAAATCAGTTTCTCTCTAGTTACTCCCTTTGTTAACATGTTTGAAGGATTCTGGCTAGTGTGTATCTTTTCGATCTTCAAATGTCCATCTTCCAAGGCAGATCGTATGAAGTGATACCTCAACTATATATGCTTAGTCTTCGAATGGAAGGTTGAGTTCTTTGCAAGATGAATTGCACTCTCACTATCACAGTACAACCTGATATTCTCCTGCTTCTTTTCCAATTTCTCCATAAACCTTTGTAACCAAATCATCTCTTTACTAACCTCCGTAGTAGCAAGATACTCTGCCTCTGTTGTTGAAAGTGAAACAACCTTTTCCAGTTTCGAAATCCAACTTACTGTTGTTCTGCCTATAGTAAAAACATACCCTGTGGTGCTCCTCCTACTGTCTTTATCACCTGCCATATCTGAATCAACATATCCCTGTAGAAAAATGTCTGAACCTCCAAAACATAATGCATGAGTAGCAATACCTCTCAAATACCTGAGAATCCACTATACTACCTCCCAATGTTCTTTACCTAGATTGTTCATATACTTGCTAACAATTCCCACTGCATGTGCAATATATGGTATTGTGCAAACCATTGCATACATCAAGCTGCCAACTGTTGATGAATAAGGGACACTGGACATGTATTCTATCTCCTCCTGTGTCTTGGGACACATTTCCTTATTTAATTTGAAATGGATGGCCAAAGGTGTACTAACTGGTTTTGCATTCTGCATTCTAAACCTCTCCAACACCTTCTTTGTGTACTCACCCTGAGAC
>ML780654.1:585096-632651 GCA_009831015.1 Picea engelmannii | reverse complement strand
TCTACAGAAAGAATCAAAGCATCTTGTAACACATCACCTGTTACATTTGCTTCTTGATTTCTCTCTTGTTGTCCATCTCTTTGTTTCTTTGGAGCTCTGCAGTCTTTCTTCAGATGTCCTTTCTTCCCACAATTCCATCACTCTACCTTTCCAAGTCTGGATTTGGATCTGCCCTTCCTAGAATTCCCACGATTCCTTGAACCCTTTCCTCTATCCTTTGGTCTTCGCCTGTTCTCCATGTTCAATTCATTACCTGATGTCTCACCTGTGCTTTTCCCTCACATTTCCTCACTAAGGATAACACCAACAACGTCATCAAATTTTAAAGTATTTGAACCAAAGACAGAGTTAGTTACAACCATGACCAAGCCGTTCCAACTTTCTGGCAATGAGCATAAGATTAGAAGGGCCCTAAACTCATCATCAAAGTCCACTTTTACAGAACTTAGCTGATTAGTAACCGTATTAAATTCATTTAAATGATCCGCAACAGACCCACATTTTGACATCTTCATATTAAATAATCTCTTCATTAGAAATACCTTATTAGACGCCGAGGGTTTTTCATATAGTTTATCGAATGCGTCCATCAGATCCTTCGTTGTCTTTTCTTTCGAAATATTGAAAGCCACCAACGCTGCCAAGCTCAGTCGTATCGTTCCTAGAGCCTTTCTATCAAGAATCTCCCATTCTTCGTCCTTCATGGTCGTTGGCTTCTTTGCTACTCCACCCAATGGTAGGAATAGATCCTTCTGATATAAATAATCTTCCATTTGCATCTTCCATAACTGGTATTTTTGACCATTAAATTTATCAACCCTAAACTTTCCATCTTCCAACATTGCTCCCACTCGAACCAAGAACCCTCTTTTCCTGAGAGTTACCTTTCGCTCTGATACCAGTTGTTAGAAAAACAGGACCGCAGAGCAATAAATAAAACAAATGCGGAAACAAAACACATAAGATACACAATACAATAGAAAAACAGATTTACGTGGTTCACCCAGTGTGGGCTACGTCCACCAGAGAAATTGTTAGGTCCTTCCTTTATTATTATCCAGCAAATGAAGGGATACGACCTATAGCAAAACCCGTTGTAACTTCCTCTTCTTTCTCTCACAATCTCCTCTCTCAAAATACAATACTCACCATAATGCATAGCCGCAATAAATTTCCCTCATAACAGAGGGTTGCCTTCTAGGGCAAAAAACCCTAACATAATTTCTACTGTTAGATATGTGACCTTATAATGAACGGTTCAGATTTACAATGAAATTACAATATACATTTACAAGGCATTTTTTATGGGGGCTTCGCCCCTGAACCCCGCAGAGGGGGTACCCCCTCTCTGCACTCCCCTGTGTGGAAGAGTGTACATACTTATGGGGTGTAAATTCTTCATGGGGTATAAACACAGCTAAAAGAAAGGACCTCTGAATCAAGAAGATAATCAGGCTCCACAATCAACACTATCACCTATGACTCTTCACATTATTTACAATTTTTATTTATAAATTACCATAATCTGAGGATAGGGTGTTCAACATTCCCCCCTTAATCTGAAGGGGTGTTTTTGAGTCCAAGAATCACTCTGAACTTTTCAATTTTTCCTCTTCCAGGTGATTTGGTGAAGATGTTTTCATTTTACTCATTTGTGGAACAATGTCTCAAGTGAATAGTCTTGGCCTCTACATGATATTGAATCATGTGATACTTTGTGTTGATGTGCTTAGTTTGATCATGGAATCTAGGATTCTTGTCCAACTTGATTGCATAAAAATTGTCAACTAGAAGAGGAGTAGAATTCACTTGTTTATCTTGAAAATCTTCAAGTATTTTCCCGAGTCGCACAATTTCTTTTGTTGCTTCTATAGTTGCCACATATTCTGCCTCTGTTGTGGAATTTGTTGGAACTAAGTGTTTGTGTGATCTCCAAGAGACTGCTAATTTTTAGAGCTGTTATTAAGTTCTTTTCAATTTACTACACAATAATAACATATGCAAGATCATTGAGAGAAACACAGTCACAAGATACACAACATTTATCCTGGGAAACCCTCGTGGGGGGAAAAACCCAGCAAAATCTTCCTTAATATAGATTGCTAATACAATGCCAAAATAAAACACCAAACACTAGAGAATATCCAAGACTAAGAAAAGCACCTCACTCTCCTTCTTCTCCCAACTGCAGCTTTTTCCAAACTTGCGCACTTGATGAGTGACTTAAGTGATTGTGCTAATGAGGCACCTTCCACTCTTATTTATACTAGATGGCAAGCGCTAGGGTGGTGTCTCTTCACTGGGCAGGGTCGACTTCTTCAACTAGTGGCTAAAGCCACTTTAATTAGCCCTAAAGGCCGACTTCTCAAATAGAATTATATAATTAGGGTTTGACCAATACGTAAAAGGGGATTTGGTCATACATAAGTCTCGACATGATCAATCCACAAAAGGGGATTGATCTATATGATTTCTACAATACAACATCATCAGGAGAGAGAGGGAAACAACATCATCGTCGTCTTGAACACTGACTGGCATATCTATAAATCATCAGAAGTTTTTCTCATCATCGAAAACATAATCATTCACATCATGGAGCTGGAGGATCATCATCATTTGCATCAACATCAATTGTTAAAATAATAATATAACATCATCATTTGCATCAAATTCAATTATTAAAATATTAATATAACATCATCAATCAGTACAAGACTGATACAACATCATCATCAACAACACGAGGCTGATACAACATCAACAACAATAGCACGAGGTTGATGCAACATTATCAAGAGGAGCATCATTAGTGCGAGGTGGAGATAACATCATCAACAATAGCATCATTAGCACGAGGTTGAGTTAACATCATCAACATCATCAGCATGAGGCTAAGATAACAACATCATCAGCACTAGGTTGAGATCACATCATCAACATCATCATCATATAGCAACAAAATGACGTAGGTGCAACAACATTTTTTGGTACTTTGATAGTCCCTAGGGAGTTCCCCAGGAATCTGATGCAGTGCCCCTACCTCAACAAGGTCTGGTAACCTCCTGGTCTCTAGATCTTCTTAATCTCCGAGCTAGAGCAGCTCTTCGATTCCCTGCTATAATCTTCAAGAAATTTCCACAGGTCCTTTTCACAAAATCTTTCATGCGAACAAGCACCAGGCACAAGCTTCTCTCGGGCGACCACTGGTTGTGACCATGAGCCTAACCCAAAAGGCATTTCGTGATTTCAAGCATCAGGTCTTTGCATGTGGATCACCCCGATTTTCCCTACCTTTGAAACCTCGACGAGAGCCTAGCGTGTACTAGCTCCTCCCTTATCTTCCCTCAATGTGACCTATGGTCATGACCTGGGGCTCAACTCTCAAGCGCATCAGGATTTCGTGTATCAGGAACTCCCAATATGATTAGATCTATGATCCACGATCTTCCCTTGATCGACGGCTACGATCAAGTCATGATTTCACGTTTCACAACTTTGGAGGTTGGTTCACCTCTGTTCTCTTGATCCCCGATTTCCCGAATTCTAAAATCTGGGCCCCACTCACATTAGATCAACGGTCCACAACCCATGTGATCGGACAGTCCTTCTTTCTCCTTCACGTTTCAGAATTTTGCGTTTTGGGTAGTTGGAAGACTATGCACCTCCCTTCTTTCGATTCTCGATTCTGTGATGGCCCTGAATCAACGGTCTAAATTTCCTTTGATCAACGACTGTGACCAAGTCAAAATTTCGCGTTTTGCAACTTTGGGAATCTCTTTACCTTCATTCTCCCGATATTCGAGGTTGTAATGGTGCTAGATCGAAGGTCCATATATTTATGGATCTAACGACTCAAATCAAGTCAGGATTTCACCTTTCGCTCCTTTACCTCTTATGGAGTCCCTTCGACACTTATCTGAATTCTAAATATGTGCACTCCTTGCAACAGAATCCTATGCAAGACTTGGTTCTTGCGAATGACTGTGCACGCCTTACAACAGTCTCTTTGCACTCCTTACAAAGAGGAATTTTTGTGCTATCTCTTATGAGCTTTGGAATCAAAACAGATCTCGTCACGCATTCCTTGTGTTCTATGTGCACACCTTGCACTTGCTCAATAGAAGAGAAACAACTGAAACTTATACTAACATTCACAGTTTCATCCATTCATAAAAAAATTCCTTCATTTATGAAAACACAATAACAGAGAATTACAAACAGTAACAATGTTATGCATTTGAGTCAATTTTCCTCTATCATATTCATTCAAAAGTAAATTGTTACAGCTAATATCAAAACCATAACTCAAAACTCAGAAAATTCCTACTAACTCGCAGCAGCCTTATTTGGGCGTACAAAACCTTTATTTATCTCATAGGGTCCTTAGGGTCCCCTCCAACTACTCGTCTACTCGAAATGAAAACCTAACTGCTACCTAACTTCGGTTACATTCAAGGCTAGGAGTGAAAACTCCCAGATCACTCGTGATCATCAGCTTCCAAGCATTTGATCTTCTTCTATTTTTCCAATCAAATCCAAAAGATTCGCAGTAACTCCTAGCGTTTCAGATTTTTAAATGATCCCCAGGCGTTGAGTTATCCTTCCACGTGTGCTTGCTGATGATGCTCCTGCATCATACTCCCTTGGAAAAAAATTTATTGACTCCTGTCCATGAGCTCTTGCACCGACTTTCCATGCTTTTGGATATCAGCTTCATTTTCCCAACTGGCATCTTCTATTAGATGTCCCTTCCACTTGATCATATATTCAAGATGGGTCTTCCTCCTCGTCTTCTTGCTAATCCTTTGATTAATGATCTTCTCCATCTGTGGTTTTTCTGCTATAGGCATTTGTTTCTCCCACTGAATCTTCTCTTGAACTTTTGATCCCTCTGAGTCATATTCCATGTAAGGGTACAGGTCTAAAATGTTGAATATGGGTGATATGCCCACATCATCTGGAAGCTTAATCTCATAGGCATTTTCACCAAACTTCCTTAATATCTTACATGGCCCTACCTTCTTCATCTTCAACTTGTTATATGTTCCCCTAGGGAACCTTTCTTTCCTGAGATGTGCAAGAACTTGATCTCCTACTTCAAATTGAAGTTCTCTGCGACGTTGATCAACTTTGTGCTTGTATTCTTGGCTAGAGATATGTATCTATCCTCTGATCTAGCTATGGAGTTTTTTCATTTCTGCAGCAAAATCTTCTGCTCCAACACTTTTGATCTCATTTTGTTCTAAGTCTCTCAACTGAGATACTCCCCTGGGTTGCATTCCATACAGTATTTGGAATGGGCTCTTTCTATTGCTTTTGTTTGGTGAGTCGTTGTATGAAAATTCTGCTTGTGGCAAAATTTGATCCCACTAGTTATGATGCTCAGTGACCAGACTCCTCAACAAGTTTTCCAAAAAAAAATTTACCACCTCAGTGTGTTCATCTATCTGAGGATGATAAGTTGAGCTAAATGACAGATCCATCCCCAACTTCTTCCACAGTGTTCTCCAAAAATGACCAACAAATTTTGTGTCTCTGTCCGAGATGATGCTTCTGGGTAGGCTGTGAAGTCTCACAACTTCCTTGAAAAATAGATTTGCAACATGGGTTGCATCACTGGTCTTCTAACATGGGATAAAGTGTGCCATCTTTGAAAATCTATCCACCACCACAAATAAGGAATCACATCCTCTTTGCGTTTTTGGTAGTCCTAACACAAAATCCATGCTTATCACATCCCAAGGCCTCTCTGGTGTTGGCAATGGTTGATACAATCCAGTGTTCTGTCGTTTACCTTTTGCATGTTGGCAGATTCTACATTTGTTCACAAATTTCATCACTTTTTTCCTTATACATGGCCAATAGTATGAAATGCTCAACTGTGCTAATCTTTTATCATGGCCGAAATGTCCAGCCAATTCTCCATTATGCTTCTCCTTCAAAAGGTTGTCCCTCATTGAACATTTTGGTATGCATAACTAATTTCCATTGAACAAAAATCCATCTTGAATCATATACTCTACCCACTAGCTCCTATCTCTCAGTACAGGATTCGTACATGTTTCGTATGTTTCCTTGAAATCTAGATCATCACTGTACATTTCCTTAAGGTGTTCAAACCCCAAGGTCTTCACCTGAAATTCTTGCAGAATCAAACATCTCCTACTCAACACATCAACAACTTTGTTAGCATTCCCAGCAATATATTTTATGACAAAAGTAAAATTATGCATAAACTCAATCCACTTTGCATGCTTCTGATTCAATTTTTCCTGTCTGGTTATGAATTGCAAAGCTTGGTTATTGCTATACAAGACAAATTCCTGTGGGACAAGGTAATGTCTCCACTTCCTTAGGGCTTGAATTATGGCATAAAACTCCTTGTCATATGTGGAGTATTTTCTCTTAGTCTCATTCGAATTTTCACTAAAATAGGCAACGGGCCTATTATCCTGGCTCAAAACTGCTCCAATTGCAACTCCACTTGCATCACATCTCACCTGAAATGTCTTTTCAAAATTTGACAAGACCAGAATTGGTCATTCTGTTATTTTCTCCTTCAATATATTGAAGCTCCTCTCGGCCTCCTCTGTCCATTTAAAAGACTTGTGCTTCTTCTTCACTGTATCCATCATTTGTGCACAAATTCCACTGAAATCTCTGATGAACTTCCTATAGAAACTTGCTAATCCATTGAAGCTTCTTACCTAAAACATGTTTCTTGGTGACGGCCATTCTTTGATTGCTTTCACCTTCTCTGGATCCATCTTCATTTCATTTGAAGAGATCACAAAACCCAAGTAAATGATTTATGTCTTCATAAAAGAGGACTTCTTCATATTTATCAACAACTTCTCTTGTTGTAGTATCCTCATCACTAGTGTCAGGTGTCTCAAATGCTCCTCTTTAGTCTTGCTAAAGATTAGTATATTATCCAGATATACAGCTACAAACTTGCCAATGAAATCTTTCGGTATTTCATTCATCAGTCTCATAAAAGTACTTGGGGCATTTGTTAAGCCAAATTTCATAACAAGCCATTCATACAAACCTTCATTTGTCTTAAAGGATGTCTTCCATTCATCACCTTCTCTCATTATTATCCGGTTATATCCGCTTTTCAAATCTATCTTAGAAAAGGAGTTTGCTCCACTTAGACTTTCCACAGGTGTGACATCTCACTTCTCCTCCTTTGCCTCTTCCTCTTCCTCTGGAAGAACGTCTTCCACCATCTTGTCCTCCTCAAGAAATTCCTCCCCTTTCCGAGTGACTATGTGGTTTCTCAGTCTCATCTTTGGATTTTTTTTTCTTGTCATGGGAAACTCCCTTGCCTTTGTTCAGGACTCGGCTTCTACCTCTACCTCGTTGGCTTTTTTTTCTGTACAACTTCTCCTCTACCTTCAGTGTGAACTGATAAGCATCCTCCATAGTCCTTATTGACATCATGTTGATCTCATCATGTATTTCATACCTCAGGCCATTTATATACCTGGCAACTTTTTCTTCATCTTTCTCTCTTTGTCCAGTTCTGATGTTCAGCTTGTAGAACTCCTCTGTGTACTCTTTAACTGTCATGCCCTTTTGTCTCATGTTCTAGAATTTCCTGAATAGATTGATCTGGTAATCTTTGGGCATGAATTTTGCCTTAAGCTTGGCTACCATTCTATCCCAATTCTTTATCTTTTGTTTTCCCTTGGTTCTCCTCTTAGCCTGTAGTTAATCCCACCACAGTGTTACATGTCCTTTGAGTCTGGTGACAACATGTCTCACCCTTTTCTCCTCATTGACGTCTTCATAGTCGAAATATTTTTCCATGGCTCTTACCCAATCCAATATCTCTTTAGCATCAAAATTGCCTTCATACATTGGAACCTCTATCTTGGCTCTAGCTCCCAATCTGACAACTGCTCTTATTAATCATTCTTCGACAACATTCTCTCCTGCAGCTTCTTCAACTTTTACTTCTTCACTCCCTGCATCATTGATGTCTCCAGCATCAGATGCTCTTCTTTGCATTGCCTCTATTGCCTCCAATCTTGCATGAAGTTATCGCATCTCCCTTCCTACAGCCCGATTGGCTAAAGGTTGTTCCACTTGTCTCCTTGGTGGCATTATGTCAACTGTCTCTCACACACCAAGTATAGCATTGAGTTATTTCATCTCCTTTATCTCATTTGCCTGAAAACTACAGATGAAAATCAACTCTAATACCACTTGATGCAGTGACCCTACCTCAACAAGGTTTGCTAACCTCCCTGTCTTTGGATCTTCTCAATCTTCGAGCTAGAGAAAATCTTTGATTCCCTACTGGAATCTTCAAGAAAATTCCATAGGTACTTTTCACAAAATTCGTCGTGCGAACAAGCACCAAGTGTAATCTTCTCTTACACGACCACTAGTTGTGACCATGAGCCTAACCCAAAAGGCATTTCACGATTTCGCGCATCGAGTCTTTGCATGTGAATCACCCTGATTCTTCCGATCTCTGCAACCTCGACAGGAACCTAGTGTGTACTATATTCTCTCTTATCTTCCCTCAATGTGACCTTTGTTCATGACCTGGGGCTCAACTCTCAAGCCCGTCAAGATTTCATGTATCGGGAAATCCTGATATGATTAGATCTACGGTCCGCGATCTTCCCTCAATCGACGGCTATGATCAAGTCATGATTTCGCATTTCGCAACTTTGGAGGTTGGTTCACCTCTATTCTCTCGATCCCCGATTTCCCGAATTCCTAAATTTGGGCCCCACTCACATCATACCAACGGTCCACAACCCATGTGATCTGATGGTCCTACTTTCTCCTTCACGTTTTGGGATTTCACGTTTCAGGTAGTTGGAAGACTACACACCTCCCTTCTCCTGATTCTCGATTTTGCGATGGCCAACCGTTGTGACCAAGTCAGAATTTCACATTTTGCGACTTTGGGAGTCTCTTTACCTTTGTTCTTCCGATATCCGAGGTCGCGACGGCGCTAGATCAACGATCCAGATCTTTCTGGATCCAATGACTCAAATCAAGTAAGGATTTCACCTTTCACTCCTTTACCTCTTATGGAGTCCCTTCGACACTTAGCCGAATTCTAAATATGTGCACTCCTTGCAGCAAATTCCTACGCATGACTTGGTTCTTACAAATGACTGTGCATGCCTTGCAGCAATCGCTTTGCACTCCTTGCAAAGGGGAAGTTTCGTGGTATCTCTTCTAAGTTTTGGAATTGAAACAGATCCCGTCACGCACTCCTTGTGTTCTGTGTGCACACCTTGCACTTACTCAACAGAAGAGAAACACTTGAAACTTATATTAACATTCACAGTTTCATCCATTCACAACGAAATTCCTTCATTTATGAAAACACAATAACAGAGAATTACAAACAGTAACAATGCTATGCATTTGAGTCAATTTTCCTCTATCATATTCATTCAAGAGTAAATGGCTATAGCTAATATCAAAACCATAACTCAAAACTCATGAAATTCCTACTAACTCACAGAGCCTCATTTGGGCATACAAAACCTCTATTTATCTAAGAGGGTCCTTAGGGTTCCCCCCGACTACTCATCTACTTGAAACGAAAACCTAACTTCTACCTAAGTTTAGTGACATTCAAGGCTAGGAGTGAAAACTCCCATATCACTCGTGATCATCAACTTACAAGCATTTGATCTTCTTCCGTTTTTCCAATCAGCTACAAAAGATTCGTAGTAACTCCTAGCGTTTTAGATTCCAAAATGATCCTCAGGTGTTGAGTCTTCCTGCCACATGTGCTCGTTGATGATGCTCCTGCATTAGAATCATAGGATTCCCTAGAATATAAAATCCTAACGGAGCTACCACATGGTACTCTAATAGACCATCCTTACCGAACCTTTGGGATCTTCCCATGAATCATAAGATTCCCTAGGATTATAAAAATCCTAATGGAGCTACCACCACTGACAACATCTGGAATATACATGTACAGGTACTTTGATAGACCATCTTTACTAGACGTTTGGGATCTGCCCAGGGATGATCAATCCCCTAGAATATAAAATACTAATGGAGCTACTCGTTGTTGGTCAAGATACTATAGTATCATCAACATCACTCCCCCTTTCGAGGGAAATCCTTTCAGACAACACCAATCTTGTCTCGGAAGTGCTCAAACTTCACACGAAACATAGGCTTGGTCAACACATCTGCAACCTACTCATTTGTGCCAACATATTGGAGTTGTATAGCTCCCCTCTGCACCATATCATGAATGTAGTGATATTGGATTTCTATGTGCTTCGACTTATCATGAAACACAAGGTTCTTTGTCATTTTTGTGCAGCTTTCCTTATCACATAGAATCACAGTTACTTCCATCTCCAGGTCAAATAGACATGTCAACAACTTCCGAAGCCATACAACTTCACAACTAGCGGAACATGTTGCAATGTATTCTGCTTCTGTCGTGCTGAGAGCAATATTGGATTGCTTCCTACTCTGCCCTGAAGTCGTGGATGACCCCAGACTAAAACAACATCATGAAGTGCTCTTTCTGTCAGAGACACTTCCAACCCAATCTGAATGAGTATAACCAATCATTCTGAAGTCATGATCTCCAATGTAACTAAGACCAAATTCCAACGTACCCTTAAGGTATCTCATCACATGTTTTGCAACAACAAGGTGAACATGCCTGGGTTCTACCAGATACTGACTCAAGGTATTCACATCAAAACATATATCGGGCCTGGTGTTCATCAGATACATCAATGATCCAATGATCTATTTGTACAGTGTAGCAACAACCAATTCTGACGAAGTGTCAACCAAGAGCTTCAATTTAGTTTCCATGGGTGTGTTCATGGCTTTACATTCCAAGATATCAAACTTCTTCAGTATTTCTACTGCATACTTCCCTTGGTTAAGGAATATCTTTTATAGGCTCTTCCAAACCTCAAGACCTAAAAAATAATGCAATAGGCCTAGGTATTTCATCTCAAATTCTCCAGCAAGCTTCTTCTTACAATCAATGATGATCTTTTCTTCTCCAGTTAAGAATAAGTCATCCGCATACAATAGAATTATAACAGGCTCATCATTCATAACCTTAAAGTAAAGGTTAGAATCAACTTTACTCTTGGTAAAGCCCGAGATCGTTAGGAAACTATCAATTCTTCCATACCAAGATCTAGGAGCTTGGTTCAACTTGTACAAAGCCTTCTTCAACCTACATACACGAGTCTTTCTATCTTCAAATTCAAACCCTTGAGGTTGTTCTGTATACACTTCTTCTTCAATGACACCATTTAAGAAGGTTGTTTTCACATCCATCTGGTGTAACTTCCACTTCATTTTGGCTACAAGAGCTATGATTGTTCTGATATAAGTGTATTTGGCTACAAGAGAAAACATATCTTCATAATCAATGCCTTCCTTTTGAGAAAAGCCACGAGCTACAAACCTTGCTTTATGTTTTTCAATACTTCCATCAACAACACGGTTTATCTTGTATAGCCACTAGAAAGATACCACATCTTTACCCTTTGGTCTGTGAACTATTTCACATACAGAATTCTTTATAATGGATTTTTATTCTTCTGTCATGGCATCTGCCCATTCTTTCTTCTAAATGGCTTCTTCAAAGCAAGTAGGCTCCTTCTCTATGAGATCACACATCAAAACCATGTAACTAGAGAATCCCTTAGGTTTCTCGATTTGTCTCATGGTTCCTTTTGGGGCACCATATTTCTCTCCATCTTGTATAAGTTCCCTTTCCCAAGCTGGCTTTCTCTTGTGAGAGATCGTCAATTGGAGAGGTTGTTGAGATTATATCATGTCACGATCTTTTGGAATCTCATAATCAAGGGAAGTTGTAACTTCCCTCACCGATTTTGCAAATCTGGGAACTACGGGTTCTTCTTCTTATACTTTTTCAAGCTAGCATCTCCCTGACTTCTTGAGTGTTGCATCTTCATCAAAGGTTACATATCTATTGATCTCAATGTGATGGTAACCTGGTATGTAAATTCTGAAGGCCTTAGAGACCTCATAGTATCAGACAAATATTCCCTTATTTCCTGAAGGGTCCAACTTGGTTCCTCTTTCTTTTGGAATGTGTACAAACACAGGACAACGAAATATCTTGAGATGGCTTACTTGTGGCTTCTTTCTAGAGAAAATTTCTCCAGGGGTTTTGAAACCAACTTCACTATGGGATAGTATGTTTTGTACATACATTGTTGTTCTTGCTGCTTTGTCCCATAAGTGCATTGGAAGATCTTGATCATGGATCATAGTCTTCACTGCTTCCATTATAGTTCTATTATTTATTTATGCTACACCATTTTGCTGAGGATTGTAGGGAGTGGTGAGCTCCCTCTTAATCCCAACATCTCTGCAAAATCTTACAAACTCTTTTGGGGTATATTCTCCTCCATTATCTGATCTGAGTATCTTTATTTTTCTTTCAAAGAGATTCTCTATCAAGGTTTTGAATTCCTTGAATTTTCCAAACACTTCATCTTTTGATTTCAAGAAGTAAACCCAAGTATTGCGAGAATAATAATCAATGAATGACACATAGTATACATACCCACTAAGATATTTTGATGGAATCGAGCCACATACATTTGAGTGGATGAGTTCCAAGACTCCTTGTGCTTTACTTTCTCTCTTTGGGAAAGGATTCTTTATGTTCTTTCCTTGTGCACACACCTTCATGATTAACCTTGAATTCCGGTAGACCTATGTCTACCTTGCTTACATATGGTAAGGCTTTTTAGTTTATGTGGGATAATCATCTATGCCAAAGTTCACATGGACTCTTAGTGGAGTGAGTCAAGGTTGCATCTGAGTTACCTTTTCACTTATACATGCCACCTTCTTCTATTCCAATAACAATTGCATCTTCTATGGTTTTTCCTTTAGGCCACATAAGAACTTCACCATCTATGAAAGCAACTATGAATCCTTTCTTATCTAAATTTTAGATAGAAAGTAAGTTATTTGTGAAACCCGGTACATGTAGTACATCCTTCATTTTCATTAGGGTCCCTGAATCAAGTTTGTAGGTGGATTCTCCCACCCCTTTGATAAGGTACTGGTAATCATCTCCGAGTGTAAATTTCTAAGGAAGGTTCTTCTCTGTAAGGCTAGAGAGAATGTCTCTCTGACCTATCATGTGCTTAGAAGCACCACTCTTTATGATCCAAGTATCCTCTCCAAGTGACATAGATCCTAAGAGGACAGAAAACAAAACATAGTTTTCAATCTCTTCTTTAGACATCTTCATGGGTGGCTCATCATCTTCAACTGCATGAGCATGACATCTTTTTTTATTTCTCTTCTTGTATTCTTCTTTTTTGGTTGGACAATTCTTATCAATATGTCCCATCTTATCACAATGGTAGCATGGATAAAACGAGAAATATTTTTCTCTTCTTTGACCTTTCTGAAACTTCTGGAATCTCCTTGGATGGTGAGATTCTTTATGAGAGTGGGTGAATCTCTTTGGCGAGTAAGATTCCTTACGTTGATGGGTTTCCTTTTGGAAGTGGGATCTTTTCTTTCCTCCTTTAGCATGAACATCTAGGGCTTGATCTTCATCCCTTACTAATATTGCTTCTCGGTTAGCTACTCTTGCTTCTTCTTGAACACATTCTTCCCAGAGACTGTCCAAATGGAGTTTCTCCTTTCTTGCACAGATGGTTTGGATGAAGGCATCCCAAGGTCTTGTGAGACCATTAAGAGTTGTCATTATGAGTTCATCTTCATCTAGGTTATATGCAATTGCTTCTAGTTTTTCCTTGAATTGAGAAATCCTAGAGAAATATTCACGGACTGTTTCTCCTTTTTGCATCCTTGTACTTTTGAGTTGGGTTGCTAGATTCATCTCCCGGTTAATATTATTTCCTTCATACATTCTGGGCAGGGCATCAAACATATATTTTGGAGTGTTCTTAGAAGCCACTTGAGGGATCAAGTGATCTTTAATAGAGTCTGCAATGATTCTTTTAGCCCTAACCATATCCTTCTGGTACTTTTCTTTAGCTACATCTTCTTCGGGTTCCGATACATTTTCCTTTATGAATTTTGCAAGGTCATTCTCTTCAAGAATGAGTGCAATCCTATACTTCCAGGCATGAAAGTTTTCCACACCTTATAGCTTGCCAACAAGCTTGGTGCTTGCAAACATCTTGACCTGGAGCTGGGAAAATGACCAAAAATTGAAAGTGCTCATAAATTAAATATGAACTTACCAGTAGGTATGCTTAGATGAGGCAAGTAGGTTGGTGTAGTCGGTTTTATGGAAATCCAAATTTTACTCCTTGAAACCAAGTCTGCGAAAATCTAGACTAGTACTTCTAGTATTGGTTCTAGTTTCCTGGTTTTCTGGTATCAGCAAAAAATTAGGGTTTCACTTCTCGGAGGTTCAAGCTACAGAAAAGGTGCACACGAGCTGCCAATAAGTTATCTAGGCTAGGGCATACTTCCCTAGGTGGTTTTTAGGCTGAAATTCCTCTCCAACAAAAGCCCTAATTTTCTTGTACAACAACAGTGACGTTTTTTATTATCCGGTGAAAGATGCTCTCTTCAGCTTAGCTCTGATACCATGTTAAGTTTTAGAGCTGCTATTAATTTCTTTTCAATTTACTAGACAATAATAGCATATGTAGGATCACTTAGAGAAACACAATCACAAGATACACAACAATTATCCTAGGAAACCCTCATGGGGGAGAAAACCTAGTAAATTTTTTCTTAATATAGATTGCCAATACAATGCCAAGATAAAATACCAAACACTAGAGAATATCCAAGACTGAGCAAAGTGCCTCTCTCTCCTTCTTCTCCCAACTACAGCTATCTCCAAACTTGTGCACTTGATGAGTGACTTGAGTGAGTGTGCTAATGAGGTGCCTTCCACTCTTATTTATACTAGTTGGTAGGCGCTAGGGTGGTGTCTCTTCACTGGGCAGGGCCGACTTCTTCAACTAATTGCTAAAACCACTTTAATTAACCCTAGGGGTCGACTTCTCAAATAGCATGATATAATTAGGGTTTGACCAATCTGCAAAAGGGGATTTGGTCATAAATAAGTCCCGACATGATCATATGATAATAACTCAATAATAATTAGAATAATCTTTGCAGTTACAATATTTCAACAGAGACAACTACTGATCCAAGACTCACGAGATAGCCTAAAGTTGACACTCAATTTTCTTTATCCCCAACGAAGTCTGAATCAGAATATCCAATTAGGTTAAAGTCATCCACCTTAGAGTACTTGAGTTCCATTCAAGTATTTTAGAACTCTTTTTGCAACAGACCAATGTCCTTCACAAGGTTTTTGCATGAACCTAGAAATAATCTCAACAACAAATGAAATATCTAGTATGTTGGTGGTAAGATAGATAAGACTCCCCACAAGTTGTTTGTACTTGGTTGCATCCTCAAATTCATTCCCTTCTTTTGATGTGAGCTTCAATTTTTGTTCCGTGGGAGTAGAGACAAGATTACACTTAGCCATGTTGAACTTGTTCAACAATTCTCCAACATACTTCTTTTGGGAGATGAATATGCACTTTGGGTTTTGAATCACTTCAATGCTCAAATAGTAGTGAACATGTCCCAAATCTGTCATTTCAAAGCCTTTCTTCAACTCTTTCTTTGTGGATGCAATATAGCTTTCATTGCTCCTTGTCATCAACATATCATTTACATACACTACAAGATATACCATAGTTTTTCCAACTTTCTTGAAAAACATATTTTCATCGTCAAGATTGAAGAACTTGAAATTCATTTTCAAAAGATGCTCAATTAGCTTTTCATACCATGCTCGCGGTGATTGTTTCAGGCCATACAAGGATTTGATGAGGCTGCATGTTTTATGTTATTGTTCCTTCACAACAAAACCTTATGGCTAAGACCTGAAGACATTCTCTTTCAAGTCTCCATTCAAGAAAGTATTCTTCACGTCCATTTGATGATTTTTTCATCCATTTTGTGTTGCCAAGGAAAACAGAGTATGAATGGTAGCCCACTTTGTTGTGGGGGAAAAAGTCTCATCATAATCAATACCTTCTTTTTGTGAAAATCCTTTTTCCACGAGACTTGCTTTGTGCTTGTCAAGTGAGCCATCTAAATTCTACTTATTCTTGAAGACCCACTTACAACCAATTAGTTTGGTTCCCAATGGAGGGTCCACCAACTTCCACATCCCATTCTCGATGAGAGCATCTTATTCCTTCTACATGACTTCTTTCCACTCATCATGAGAAGTGGCTTCTTCAAAAGAAGTCGGTTCAAAGTTAGTAGATAAATTCAATTCATAATCATATGAAACATCCATATCATTTATATCACATGAATTCGAATTATCTACATCACCTCCATCTTGTCTAGAGGAATTTATGGTTCTTGTCTTTTCGAATTCATTAGGATGAACACTTTCAAGTGTTTTTATGAGCCATTTTGGTGGACCTTTCTGAGATGGTGTAGGTTGCTCAATTGATTGAGATGGTGCCAAATTCTCATTAAGACTCAGCCTTTCAATCCTCTCAACCACATCATATAGATTAACTTCAGGCTCTAATGGACTGGTTGGAACTTCTTCATGAGGGGAGATGGCGCTTCAAAAGGAGATTCCAAATATTGATCCAATATAGGGATATCCCCTTCAATATGTGTAATCCCATCTTCAAATTCATGATATGTCTTTACATGAGTGAATTTGTCTAGATGATCAAGCCACCTCTCAACAATATTTTCATTCTTGGAGGATTCAATAAAAATCATATCTCTAGTAAGAATGAATTTCCTGTTCACCTCATTGTAGAGACCATATGCCTTGGTGGTATTTGAGTACCCCAAGAAGATGCACTTCTGACTCCTTACATAAAGCTTGTTTCTTTGCTCCTTATGGATCAAAACATAACAGGTGGAACCAAAGACCACATTTCATAAAGAGTCTTATTTTTAAGAGCATGAGATGGAAACCTATTTTTCACATAAACTGCACGTCGAACTACATCAACACAAAACACCAATTTTACATCTTTGAAAAACATCATGGAATGAACCATATTTAGGAGTGTCTTGTTCATTCTTTCAGCTACACCATTATGTTGAGGATTGTATGGAATCATAGTTTCATGTTTGATCCCATGTTGGTGTAGATAGTTTTCAAATTCATTAGATGTATATTCTCTTCAATTCTCAATCTGAAGAGAGCCAATATGAGTATGAGCTTCATTTTGGATCCATACATGAAAATTTTTAAAAGTTTCAAAAGCTTATGATTTATCTTTCAACAAGTACGCCCAACACAACCTAGTGTAATCATCAATAAAATACATGATATACTTATTGCCATTTAATTTGCAAATGGAACATGCATGGAGCCACACAAATCTGAACATATCAGTCCAAGTTTTCTACATGCTCTGGAAGTAGAATGATGAAATGATTGTTTGTTATGATTTCCAATTATATAAGCATCAAATTGCTTCAAATTCCCATGAATAGTAAGCAAACCATAAACACCATTCTTTTTCGGCAAGCAAAATCTTTCATAATTAATGTGATCAAATTTAGCCTGCCACAAGAGATTAGATGGCATTATAACTTTGTCATGATGAGAGAGTTGTGTAGAATTTTGTGCATGAGCATATGTCCCTTTCAACTTTAACAGTCTTCCATCTTCCACCCCGGTCATGACGACCATGTTGTCAGAAGCCTTCCTTACTTCAACTTTGCCACCAAAGATATGAATAGAGTGGCCTTGTTGTTATATGTGCACAAGAGACAACATGTTCCTTCACAACTCAAGAATATAGAGCACATCATGTAGAAGAAAATCCAAGATTCCAGACAATTCAAGCCTGATGATGCCAATTCTCGAAGGTTTGAGACTCGATTTATCTGCAAAATAAACTATGCCATCTATGTTTTTATTGAAATATTTAAAAAAAATCTCTCTAGAAGGTCATGTGGCAAGTTGCACCTATGTCAAGCAGTCATGCATCTCTCCAAGAAGCAAATGAAGTGTTAAAAAAAACTTTGGTTACTCCCATATTCCAATGGGAAACAATATAATGAGCAAATTCAAGTGCTTTACCTTTCGCCAAATCTGATGTTTTACCTTTGTCTTCTTTCTAATTGTTTCTATCTTTGATATTCTCTGATCCAGGATCTTTTCATCAAAGTGACTTATAAAGAATTGTATTAAATGAGCATAAATTAAAATGCACCATTAAAGAAGGAAAAGCTCAATAATGAAGAGACACAAGCATCATATCTGAACACAAAAACTTGATAATGGAGTCTGTCCCTGGTGGACTACGTCTTCGGGTCCTGCTCTCAAATGGGTAGGCCTTTTTATTAGCTCATCAAAATAATTTAGCAAAATACATAAGTATACCTCATTCTAGAATTAAGCAGCAAAAGATTTGCTCAGATCAGAAAACAGACAACACCATTGAATTTGTGGCATCGAATTACCCAAAAATGACTGTCTCCACGCCTCAATCTAACTCTGACACTCCCAGACCCTTGAGAAATCTTGTCTCAATTTCCGTGCCTACTCTCTACATTTATTTCTTTGTACTGCATCTCGGTTTTCATGCCCAATCATACTGTCGCGCACCCTCCTTCTTTCGTCTGTGGGAAGACTAAGTTTATAAACAAAAATTGGGGCGGACTACACAATGTAGTCTATTGGCCCAATGGTGGCAGATGTTATAGTTAAGGCATTTGTATAGGGGGAGGTCCCAGGGTCGAGCCCGCGAGCCTTCCCTTTTGGGTTATAGTTATAACGTATACATATATGTGGAATGGAACTTTGCCAAATCTGGAGTGTGGTTTAGATTTATCGAAGTGTACCATTTGGCCACCAGATCTGGCGGGGCTCTGCCAGATTTGGCGGGCCCGCCTTTTTTTTGTTTTTTGAAATTCATTTTTCAAGCCCTCATTGGGCATTTTCCCACTGCCATGTCGCAACCCATGACTGGGCCACGTGGAAACCAACCATTGGGCCACACCAATCACCTACACAGCCACCTTCCATGTCATCGTATAGTCTGCCACATGGCATTTTTTCATTGGTCCACGGATTGACTCAAAAATACCAAAAATGAGTGACATGTGGCAACCTCTGGTGTTGCCACATCACCATGTTGACATTATGATGATGTCAGCATGACATGTGTTACCTTCTATGTGTGCCACATACATTGTATAGATGCTGACATCATCTGTATTGATAATGGAGTCAGCAGTATGGATGCTGACTCATCCCCTACTAACTGGGCTAGGTTGACCAAAACTTTGACCGCGAATATCTTTCGATCTGTAACTTCGTTTGATGAGTTTTTTATGTTGTTGTAAAGCTTGCGACGCGCTCTTCACAATGATGCTAATTTCACTGAGTTTTTAGAAACTTGAATTTTTTTCCCTTTCTCTATCTGTTGAGGCCATTCTGAGCATCTTGAGTTGCTTCTACGAATTCTAACCTATCCTTAGTCTTCTCTTGATACTTTTTGGATCATGCCTTCCCACTAAGAGATTTTTGGACCACCAAAAGATTTCATCAATCAACAGATAAGTGAGGGAAGAGTTCCCTCACCTTGTCCTTCTCAATCCACTTTGCCTTGCTTGGATGTGTTCCCTATAAGCCTACTCTAAGATAATCAACATCACCCCTGCATGAAGTCCTCGTCCTTTTGTCCAGGATGGTATATTCCTTTAACTCATCCAAGTACTCAGGAGCAAAATCATCAACTGAAGGTATTAAAACTTCCTCATCCTTATCCATGATCATGGGAGGCTAAAAGAGTTTCAAGTTCTCTACATTTACAACTAAGTAGATCTGCATATAAGGTGGAAGATCTAGACGAAAAGCATTGGTACCACTTTTCTCCAAAATAGTGAAGGGTCCATAACGGATGGGCTTGATTTTCTTTCCTTCACCCTTCAATCTTTCCTTGTCGATGTGGAGCCATACTTGGTCTCCAACCTAGAACTAATGATCAACCTTGTGTTTGTTATGCCGAGCTTTATACTGTGCTTGAATTTTCTCCAATTGTTCCCTGACTGCTTGGTGTACATGTTGGATCCTTTTGATGAACTTGTGGGATATGTCTTCATTTCTTTCTTCATTTGAATCGACATCTCTCCCATACATCAAGTCCAAAGGAACTTTAGGTAAATACCCAAAACATGTCTCAAAAGGTGAACATTGAGTGGAGGAATGTAAGGCTCGGTTGTAAGCATGTTGTACATAGGGTATTTGTTCATCCCATAACTTGGGATGCTTGTTGCAGTGTCCTCGAAGCAAGTACCATTGTTTAGTTAACAACCTTTTTCTGTCTGTCGGTATGTGGATGGAAAGCATTGCTCCTCTTCAACTTGGTGTCCATCATCCTCCATAATATTGTCCAAAAATCCCCAAGGAATCGAGTATCTCGATCCAAGATAATGGATGTGGGTAGCCCAAAGTGAACCCAAACATACTGAAAGAAGAGAGTAGCAGTCTGCTCAACAGTGATCTACTTTTTACATGGAATTAAGATACACATCTTGTTGAACCTATCCACTACAACATACAAATAGTCATGACCCCTTTTCGACATTGGTAAACCCCCTACAAAATCCATGGAGATACTTTCCCATGGATGGGATAGAATAAGAAGTGGTGAGTATAGCCCCAGTTTTCTATTAATGGGCTTACAAGTAGAACACATCACACACCCCTTTACATATTTAGTTACAATTGCTTTCATCTAAGGCCAATAACAAAACCTCTGCAAATGAGCCATAGTTTTTCCTACCCCAAAATGCCCAGACACAAGAGAAGTGTGAGCTTCTCGTATTACATGGACTCATTCACTTGTAATAATACATAGCTTTCCAAGATGGTAGAGTAGTTTTCCCTACAGACAATACTTCTCTAGCTGTGCACCATGGGTTAGCTTCTCATATACTTCTTTAAAATATTCATCAATGGCATATTGTTCCACATAGCTATCATGAGATAAAGAAGCATTCTTCAAAATAATAGAAGCAACAATAGGAGGTGTAGAAAGCAATTAGCTACCTTGTTACTCGTACCCTTTTTGTACTTGATTACCAAATGAAATTGTTGTAGGAAACCCATCCATCTGTAATGTCGAGATTGTTTCAGTTTGGTTTGTGCTTGGAGATACTGTAAGGGTTGATGATCTGTACGTATGATTGTTTCCTTCCCTAAAACGTAGTGCTTACATTTCTCTACGCTTTGAACTAATGCATACAACTCTTTATCATATGTAGGATAGTTAACAACAACTTGGTTAAAATTGTCAGAGTGGTAACAGATAGGCTTACAATATTGCATCAATACTGCATCCATGGCGTATCCGCTGGCATTTTTCTTGATCTCGAAGGGTTGTTGAAAATTCGATAGTGCTAATACTGGTGCGGTACTGATATTTTCCTTCAAAGCATCAAAAAAATTTTGTTGCTTTCCTCCCCACTGAAAAGTGTTCTTCGCATTGGTTAAGGCGTGCAAAGTAGTTGCTATAAAGGAGAAGTTTGAAATGAATCTCCTCCAATACTGGATTGCACTAAAGAAGCTTCATATCTCGGTTACACTTTTGGCTTAATCCAATTTACAATTACATCAATCTTGGAAGGATCAATTTTTAATTGTCCTCCTCCTACAATATGACCTAAGTACACAAGTGCAGTCTTACCAAATTCACATTTGGACAATTTTACATACAACTTTTCCCTTTGCAAATTATCCAATACTTTCTTTACATGCCTTGCATGTTCATCCCAAGTCTCGCTAAATATAAGAATGTTGTCTAAGTATACAATCACAAAATCATCTAGAAAAGGCCTAAATACATCATTCATCACATGCATGAAGATTGTCGGAGCATTACAAAGCCCAAATGACATAACTAACCACTCAAACAATCCCATGTTTGGTTTTAAAGGCAGTCTTCCATGCATCATGTTCTGCAACCCTGATCTGATAGAATCCACTGCGCAAATCCAACTTAGTGAAATAAACAACATTCTTTAATTGATCAAGTAAATCATCTATACGAGGAAGAGGGTATCGGTTTTTCACCGTGATTTTATTTAAGGCCTGGTAATCGACACATATTCGCCATGTGCCATCTTTTTTTGGCACCATCATGATCGAAGAACCACAAGAAGATGAGATGGGCCTTATGACCCCTTGATCCAATAAGCCTTGTACCTGCTTCTTGATCTATGTCATATCTACAATTGACATCTTGTACATGCCCACAATAGGAAGAGAAGAATCTTGCTAAAGATGTATTTCATGTTGGATTTCCCTCTTAAGAGATAATCCATCTGATTCCTGGAAAATATTATCATACTTAGAAACAATATCAATTATTATTTCTTATGAGAAGGATCACATCCTTGGAAAGCATTGGATGTTCCGACATCTTTCTCCCTTACAACCATGAATACATATCGCTTATTAGTGTTTATGAGTCTCTTCATTTTTTGTGCACTAACAAGTGTCATGTTTACCCTCATGTTGTGAGCTCTAACAATATATTCCACTCCCCCCTTAGTAAGGTGGTATTTGTTCTCATGATGAAAAAAGGCTACTTTTATATCATAAAGATAAGGACTCCCCAACACTATGCCACATATATCAAGTGATACAACATCCAAATCCACTTCATCAATCAACTTTGAAGCAATAGCAAATCTAACCCTACATTGCTTGGTGACATTAAGTTTTGCTTTATCACATACCCAACCAAGAGGATAAGGCTTTGGATGTAGTTTCATTTCAAGACCCATCTTTTTGACAAGTGCTTCAGATATCAAGTTTACTTGGGAACCCGAATCAAATAATGTATCTATATTAGTGTGTTTACATACAACTCTTATATGAAATAATTCATTCCTCTTTCGTTCATCATCATGAGATTCATTATTGGAATTTGAACTAGCATGAAGGGAATATTTACCTTGTACTCCAACCGTTGTGATGTTTCCTTCGTCTCCTGAATCGGAACCAAGATCTTGTTGCACTATAGCAACAGTCTTTGTCTTCCCCTTTTCACTGAACTACTTTGGTCTCTTCTCTGGATGTAGTTTCCAACAGTGTTCATCATCATGACCACTTTTCTTGCAATGAGTGCAAAATGGCTTTCCTTCTTCTCTCTTTACAATGGCAGTCTTCTTGTCCTTCCTTTTAAACTTCTTAAATGACTTATGTGGGATATTGGAAGGTTTCTTTGTGGGATCTTCTTGAACATGCTTTCCCCTTTTCTCAAGGTGAGTGGCTTGCACACAAACTTCGTCAAGATTGGTGGGGTTAAACAATAGCAAAGTATGACGAATATAACTGTGAAGTGCGCCAATATACTTCATTAAAGTTTCATAAGAATCCAAAGGAATGTTTAATGCAAGAGCTTTATTCCTAATTCTTCCATGAAACTTTGTACAATTTGAACTTTACTTTGTCTTAAAATTTGCCATTCCATCATTGATTTATGTAAATAAACCAATGGATAAAATTGCTTCCTTATCGCTGATTTAAATTCCAACCATAAGGAAAGAAGCTTACGACACTTACTTATGTCCTGAAGTTTTCTCTCCCACCATCCGAGAGTGGTGCCTTCCAACCGAAGAGAAGCCAGTTGCACTTTAACTTCCTCTTCATCAACCTGTTGAACATGGTAATATACTTCAACCTGTCGGATCCAATTATCTAGCTTTTCAGAATTAGCATCTCCATTAAACATAGGTAAAGAAAATTTTACATCAAGCTTTAATAATGGTTTCTTAAAAGAAGCTTTATGGCTAGAATGATGAGAATGATGAGAATGATCAAAAGAAGAAGAGCTAGAACTTGATGGTGAAGATGGAGGCTCAAGAGGGTCTCCTCCAGCCCCTTGATTTACTGAAGCATTATCATCAGCTTGTGCTTCTTTTTTCTTCCCTTTATTCTTTATCCTCTTCTCGTAGTCTCCATACATTCGCTCTACCATTTCTGACATGCGATAAAAGACCATATGGAAGTTTTTCTCATGTTCATCACGCTTGTCCTCTTCTGCCATTTTCTTCCTTCGGGATGCATGACCAACTTCAAGATTGAAATTCTTAAGAGTTCCTTCACCCTGCTTATGCTTGGCCCTAGTAAGCATTCACACTCAACAATTCAAGTCAAAGATGATTGTTGCGATACCAACATGATCCAGGATCTTTTCATCAAAGTGACTTATAAAGAATTGTATTAAATGAGCATAAATTAAAATGCACCATTAAAGAAGGAAAAGTTCAATAACGAAGAGACATAAGCATCATAACTGAACACAAAAAATTGATAACAGAGTTCATCCCTGATGGACTACGTCTCTGGGTCCTGCTCTCAAATGGGTAGGCATTTTTATTAACTCAACAAAAGAATTTGGCAAAATACATAAGTATACCTCGTTATGGAATTAAGCTGAAACAACTTTGCTCAGATCAGAAAACAGACAACACCATTGAATTCGTGGCATTGAATTACCCAAAAATGTCTATCTCCACGCCTCAATATGACTCTGGCACTCCCAGGCCCTTGAGAAATCTCATCTTGGTTTTCATGCATGCTCCCTGCATTTAATTCTTTGTAATACGTCTCGGTTTTCTATGCCCAATCATACTGTCGCACGCCCTCCTTCTTTCGTCCATGGGAAAACTTAGTTTATAAACAAAAAGTGAGGCAGACTACATAATGTAGTCTATTGGCCCAACGGTGGCAGATGCTATAGTTAAGGCGTTTGTATAGGGGGAGGTCCAAGGGTCGAGCCCATGGGCCTCCCCTCTTGGGTTATAGTTATAACATATACATATATGTGGAATGGAACTTTGCCAACTTTAGAGTGTGGTTTAGATTTGTTGGAGTGTACCGTTTAGCTGCGAGATCTTGTGGGGCTCTGCCAGATTTGATGGGCCCGCCTTTTTTTTATTTTTGAAATTCGGTTTTCGAGCCCTCATTGGGCATTTGCCCACTGCCACGTGGCAGCCCATGACTAGGCCACGTGGTTGCCAACCATTGTGCCATGCCAATCATCTGCACAGTCACATTCCATGTCATATACCACATCATCCTGCCATGTCACTGTACGATCTGCTACATGGCGCTTTTTCATTGGTCCACAGATTCACCTAAAAATGCCAAAAACAAGTGACCCGTGGCAGCCTTTGGTGCTACCACATCACCATGTCGACGTCAACATGACACGTGTCACCTTCTATGTGTTCCACGTACATTGTATGGATGTTGACATCATCTGTACTGATGTTGACACCAGCAGTACGGATGTTGACTCATCCCTTGTTGATTGGGCTAGGTTGACCAAAAATTTGACCGCGAATATATTTTGATTCGTAACTCCATTTGACGAGTTGTTTACGCCATTGGAAATATTGTGATACGCTCTTCACGATGATGCCAATTTCATTAACTTTTCAGTACTTTGAATTTTTTCCCTATCTCTGACTATTGAGGCCATTCTGAGATTCCTAAGTTGCTTCTGCGAATTATGAGTTGTCCTTAGTCTTCTTTGGATCATTTTTGGATCATTCTCCCATGGGATTTTGTAGTTCTTTGCTTCATGTGACCCATTCTTTATGCAATGATCACAGTGAAGAACCAATCTATCACCTTGGTTGTGTCTACCCCCTGCCTCTGAAATTCTTTATTCCATGCCCTCTTTTAATGTCTTCTCCTATAAAATAATCATGTGATTTATTCTTCCCTTTCTGAGCAAGGCACATAGTCTCACTAGTGGGATGAGATGACTTATTTTCGAATGCTTTATCATGTTTTGCAAATTTCTCCACCCGAGTGTCAAATGTGATGGATTTCATTTAACCACTAGCTTGCAGGGATTCATGGTAGTGAGAATATGTACGGTAGATATCCTTAATGAAGGTTGTGAGAGGAAGGTCTATATTCACTCTGGTGGCATCAATGTCATGTATTATGGCTTTGATCTCGGAAGTTAAAGCCATAGGATCATCATTCTTAAACTTTAGGTTGAAGAGCTTCACCAACAATTGTATGAGTTCCAGTTCTAAGTGAGAGTCATGCAAGACCTTCAACTTCTTCAAAGCACTATAGAAGTCATTAATGGAAACAATATGGTGGCTCACCTCTTCACCTACTATCGCAGCAATCACGACATATGCTTTCTGATCTTTGTCCTTCCATATGACACGCTCCTTATTTGATGTAGGAGTGGTCGGTCTATTACTCTTCCATTGTGCTTATGATTGTTCTTCTTCTTCACTAGCAGTGGTTGCTTCACAAATGTCATTAAACAAGTTGTTAAAGATCAAAGTGTGTTTGAACTTTCTGTACGATTCTTGGTAATTTTCTTTACCATTCAGACATGTCGATGACGAAGATGAGAGAATGCATCTTACGGCATAACTCTTTAATAAGCAAGTCAAGATCATTATCCTCGAGATTCAAATATGGCACTTGCTAGATTGTTCTGGACTATTATTTATGTATCGATTGTTGGGCACCTCGCAAAAGCACAACTATGTGTAGAGAAGACTAGAATTTTATTGCAGTGGAGAAGTAAAGAGTGTGAGATATACCACTGAGACCAGACATACCCAAAATTGGACCAGGCTTACAACAACAAAAGCCACAAACCACAAAATCTTAGGGAAGACACGAGTAGCAACAACGGGCACAACATTCAAAAGATTAAAGGAGAACAAGAATAAGAGGAAGAGGAGGCTTATGAAATGCTCAACCACTATTGCATTGATATTTGGGTGCACTTCATTTGAAATGCATGGTTGCTTACTATTGGCCACATTAATTAACTGTGGAGTACGTCGTGGATTTGGAACGTGAGACTGGACCAAGAATGACAAAACCCTAAAAATCTGATAGCTAGGATTTGGAATATGAGATTTTGGACCAAGAGTGATAAAAACCTAAGAATTTGATAGCTAGGATTTGGAACACGAGAGTGGACCAACAATGATAAAAACCTAAGAACCTAGACCGAGCTTCTTCTTCTATCCTGCATTGTTAATGTAGCGAAGTGTACAACATGAGAACAAAATATGAGCAGATCGGTAGTGACCACTCAACGAAGAAGTAAAAAGGACCCAATAGTGCGATCAAAGTCTAAGCAGTCATTGAGAATCTTTGAGAAAGTCTATGAGAATGGACTAAGCCACAATCATGAACCAGTTCCTCTGGAATGCTAACATTCTTGGACGGGCTTCGTGAGAGTGAAGTGAGGTGCATGAGAGCGAGGAGAGGCGTGAATGATGGTGGAGGAAACCCTAATAGCAGATTGGCAAACTAATGCAGACAAGGATAAGGAAGGTAGATTGGTGGAGGCATTTATATACATGAGAGATAGATCTACAGGTAGAGGGACATTTATGCATGCAGAAGGAGGGAAATGAAATTCCCAATGGAGAGAATCATGGATTTAACCTACTTTGATACCACTTACAGGCTAGGTATGGGAAAAAAATGTAACTCCACACTTGGTTCCATTCATTAACATGAAGCCTTAATAAATACACATGCAAGTGATAGTTATTCTTCACCTTCTATGTGACTCTTCCTATCACCTATGACTCTTCACATTATTTGCAATTTTTATTTACAAATTACCATAATCTGAGGATTAGGTACTCAACAATATTAAAAAGATTGTAGCAAAGCTAGCAGTAGATTTACATAAAAAAACGATTCTCCAAAGTTGTTGAGATTGAACAAACAACAAAACAAAAAACAAACCTTCTCCCATCAAGGATGAAAGAGAGAGATCCAACCCTTGACCTACTATAACTTAGTCTCGCTCCTTCTTAAGTATAAGAACATTTTTTTACAAATTGCTTGCATAAAAAAGTGCAAAAGCAAGACATAATTATCTTTTATGTGGAACTTGTCCCCCACTAAACCCGAGGGAAGCTAGAGCTTGTTGCTAAATTGATTTTGCATTTTGATCGTGACTTGACTTCCTACCTATTGTTAAAGAAGGGGAAGGGTGGAAATGTTTCTTTAATACCTCTGCAAAGGAAGGAGAGTCAAAGACTACTTCATCCTATTTCTCCAGTTCTTCTTCTACCTTGTTTTCTTAAAGTTCTGGTTCCTTCACTTGTGAAATTACACCAACCCATTTGAGGTCGCATACCTTATATTTAGAGCTAAAACCTCTATTTTTTCTTGTTCCTGTGGTGTGGCCCAGATTTACACTCTTAATTATTCTTCTAAGGATGTTTCTCAACTGGTCTCTCTATCTCTTCCTCCTAAGTTTCCAGAACTTCAAATTTGTTAGTGGAAAGATTAGATGGGTGTGACTAAGGCCTATTAGTAGGTTGAGTCCCCTTGGGTTATTGTTTCTTGTGCTTTCTCAAAACTTGTTTGAATGAATCTTGCTCAGTGTTATTATGTGGAGATGGAGTCTGCTTAGAAAATGGCTGAGTTTCTTGAGTTATTGGACATCATTTAGCGAAATGCCTATACTCATGGCAAGAGTTGCATTTGAAAGTGACCTACTCATAAGGGCATGAAGATGACTCTAGCCCTCCAAATCAACTTGAATCACCTTTGGTAGTCCTTTTTTGAAATCCATTTACACACAAATTTAGGCGTATGTGAAAATGCAATCCTTGGGCTCAACATAAGTTATAAAATGATCCAACTTGTCTCCAATAGATTTAAGAGATTCTGCACCCCATAAAATAATGGGTAGGTGTGGTAGCCTGACCCATATAGAAGAAAATAAAATTTTCATGTCTAGATTTAAGTCAAGAGTCCAGTGGGAAAGAAACAATTCCCTAGAGCACATGAACTCTGGACCCAATCTAAAAATTAGGTCTCTGTCTTCTTTGTTTCCAAAAAGTAACACATAGAAAGCTTTTCCACGATAACTCTAAAGAACAAGATTTGGAACAACCCAATTCTTAGAGATCCATTCTTGGACATATCTAGGACTAGGCTAGAGGCTTGTAAACTTACCTACTAAACCTATCTTAGACAGAGTGATAGAGTTCTTTTTTTATTTAGAGAACTCCATGTCCAAATTGGGGATAGATTCAACCCTTTTGGCAAATTTGGTTTTTTCTTTACATTTCTTACCAGTGGCTCTAGAAGATCCGACCAAAGAAGCAAAGGCTTCCTCTTTGAAATAGAAAATCTGCCCATGGTTAAACATAACCCACCTATGAACCAAAAGATCAACAAAAACCAGCTCATAGGCATAGAGATCGATGACACGTGATCAAAATGGAGGGCGAAGGCAAAAACCAAATCCAAACTGAGCCGAAGAGTCTACACATTCAAAAGCTAATCTCGACAACTCTAGTGGAGGAAATGCTACGATGACTAGGGAAACCCTAGATGCAGTAGGAGCACGATCTCCGCATCCATTTCAAAAAAATTTGCCCACTTTTTCTAACAACATTACATAATTTTGGAAAAAAAATTATTGGTGCAAAGTAAAAAAAAAAACTAATGTCACAATGTTGAATATGTGACAACGAATTATCTGAATACGAGGGTTCTGGTATTACTACGATGGTTCATTCAACTGTTTTTTTGTTTAATATGTAACAACAAATCTACCTACAATAGGATACGATGAATATAATGGTTCACGATAGCTCAACGAGTTCATAAATCAACCCAGAATAGGATGTGGCGGGCTTCATAATTAATACAACCGTTTTTTTGTAACCGTAGAAGTTGTAATATACATTTATGCACCCTGTGGAGGAAAAGAAGTAATAGAGTTGTAAGCATGCTCATGTTGGGTTAATTTTTTTGTAATCTCTGAGATTGGGCAATAATAATAATCGATTCCCTTGTCCCGTGGAGGTTTCTTTAACAAGGTTTTACCACATACATTCTCTGTCTCATTTATGATTGTTGTTTAGTTATTGTTTTGTAACTTTTTGTATCTAGATTGCTTGCATTCTCTGTGCTCGGGTACCCAACAAGTGGTATCAGAGCTTTGTTAGGGGGTGTGAGGATACAAAGAGGAGAGATCCAATCTAGTGGAGGCATCGAAGGGTGAAGGATTGTCCAATATGTGCAAAGAAGAAGCCATGCACAAAGAACTGGAGAAAGGTCGAACGATTTGTTGAGGGTTGACAAAGAGAAAGGGAGCATTCATATTCGATTTCATGTAGGTACTCGAAGAGCCGAGGGTTGACTCGAAGTTGGGGGTACTGACTTTGCTGATTCGTGAAGGGCCCGCCAACCAATTGCAGGTGGAAACCCTAATATTTAAAAAAAAAATGATTTAAAAAAATAAAAGTCTGCCTGTTTTTATTCGTGGAGGAAAAATATATATATATTGAAAGAGAAACATATTTTTTTTCAAATAGTACATTTTGAAATTTAATAGGATGGGGTAAAATATTTTCTTGGAGATATATAAAAAAATCATCCATTATATATATTAAATTTTTTGGGTGGGGTGAAGACAAATGTCCATATATATTTACCAGGGAGTTGTGCAATGGTTTATTTGTCAAATAATTTAATTAACTTATGTTGAAATTTTTGGTGTTTGATCCAATGGTGAAGGTCTCGCATATAATTTTGAGATGTGGAAGCTCAAGATGCGTGATCTATTGGTGCAACAAGATTTGCACAAGGCATCGGTGGGCAAGTCAATGAAACCTGCATATATGACAGGCAATGACTGGGATGATACAGATACAAGATCTCTCAGTGCCATTCATTTGTGTTTGGAAGATGATGTTTTGTTTAATATCATTGGAGAGGAGACAACATCAGGGTTATGGAGGAGATTGGGAATCCTTTACATGACAAAATCCTTGACAAACCAAATCTACTTTAAGAGGTAGTTATACAACTTATGAATGAAAGAAGGTACAAAAATTGCCAATCATTTAAATCTCTTCAATAATCTGATTTGTCAATTAACTAGCATCGATATAAAATACAATGATGAGAACAAGAAGTCATGTTATTGTGTTCATTGACTGAATCTTGGGATCACTTAGTCACATTTATGTGGTTTAGCACAACAAACACCATTGAATATGATATTGTTGTGGGAGCCCTATTGTCAGAGGAGGTGTGGAGAAAATCCAGTTTAGAAACCTCAACATTGGAAGCAATGGTGGCTAGAGGTCGGTCCATAGAAATGTGGGGGGGATTTGAGTCGAACATCCAGGGCTAAGTCAAAGGGAATAAAGATAAAGGGAAGATGTTGATACTGTAACAAATAAGGGCATCTCAAAAAAGATTGTTGGAAAAGGAAATGATCTGAGAATGAATAAAAAATGGAAGCAAATCCGGTTGAATCAATTTCAGGTATGGTTGATGGATTTTTTTATGTCTGTAGTATCTTACAATATCAAGAATAATGGTTATTAGATTCTAGTGCTTCCCATCGCATGTGTTCACATAGAAGTTGGTTTTAATCTTACCAATTTATAGATGATGGTGTTGTTTTTATGGGAAATGATATTTCTTGTAAAACTGTTGGGATTGAGAGCATTAAAATTAAGATGTTCGATGGTATTGTAAGAATGTTGACAAACGTTAGACATGTACCATAACTTAAAAAGAATTTGATTTATTTGGGAGTTTTGGATTATGTTAAATTTAGAGTTGTTATTGGGTTATTTTCAATTTACTAGAGCATAACAACATAAGTAGGATCACTGAAAGAAACACAATCACAAGGTACACAACATTTTATTCTGGGAAACCCTCATGGGGGAGAAAACCCAACAAAAACTTCCTCAATAATATATTGTCAATACAATGTCAATACTAAAGACCAAAACCACCAAGCAAAGACTAGGATTGAGCATGCGCCTCTGTTCTTGCAACCGCAACTACCTTCAAAAGATGCACACTAGAAGTGAGTGTGAGTGAGTGAGCAAATGAGGTGCCCTCCTCACTTATAAATACTATTTGAAGAGGCACTAGGGTTATGTCCCTTCATCAAGTAGGGACGACTTCTTCCAATAGTGGTTAAAACCACTTTATTAAATCTTGAGGGCCGACTTTACAAATACCACCATATAACTATGGCTTGACCCATCCACAAAAGGGGATTCGGTCATACATAAGTCCCAACATGATCAATCCACAAAAGGGGATTTGATCTATAAGATAATAAATCAATTATAATTAGAATACTCTTCAAAGTTACAATATTTCGACACTCCCCCTTAACGAGAAGGGTATTCTACTGACATAACCCAATACAACATCACCATGAGAGAGAGAGGGAATCAACATCATCAACATCTGGAACATTGACTGGCATATCTAAAAATCATCAAAAAAATTTCTCATCATCAATAACATCATCGTTCACAGCATGGAGCTGGAATGACATCATCATCATCATCATCTCCATCAACATCAATTAGCATAACAGTAAGGCAACAACATCACCAACACCATCATCAACAACATGAGGTTAGTACAACATCATCAACAACAACATGAGGATGATACAACATCATCAACAACAACATGACATTGATGCAGCATCATAAAAAACAACACGAGGTTGAAACAACAACATCATGACCATGTGGTTGAGATAAAAACATCATCATCATATGGAAACAAAATGAGGCAGGTGTAACAACAATATTTTGCAGTACTTTGATAGACCATCCTTACTGGATCTTCGATATCTGGCCAGGAATCATAAGATTCCCTAGGATATAAAATCCTAACGGAGCTACCACGTGGTACTCTGATAGACCATCCTTACCTCACCTTTGGGATCTACCCAGGAATCAAAAGATTCCCTAGGATATAAAATCCTAATGAACCTACCACTACTGACCACAGTCCGCATATACATGCACGGGTACTCTGACAAACCGTCCTTACCGGATCTTCGGGATCTTTCCAAGGATGATCAATCCCCTAGGATGTAAAATCTTAACTGAGCTACCCGTTGTTGGTCAGGATACCATAGTATCATCAACATCACTCCCACTTTCAAGGGAGGTCCTTTTGGAATATACCAAGCTTGTCTCGAAAGTATTCAAACTTCACATGAGACAGAGGCTTGGTCAACACATCAACAACCTACTCATATGTGCTAACATATTGGAGCTTTACATCTCCTCTCTACACCATATCACGGATGTAGTGATACCAGATCTCTATGTGCTTCTACTTGTCATGGAACACTGGGTTCTTCGTCATCTTTATGCAACTTTGGTTATCACATAGAATCATGGTGGCTTCCATATCCCGATCGAATAGACCTGTCAACAAATTCCGAATCCATATGGCTTCACAACTAGCAGAACATGCTGCAATGTATTCCGCTTATGTCGTGCTGAGAGCATTACTAGATTGCTTCCTGCTCTGCCATAAAGTCATGGCTAACCCTAGACTGAAAAAACTTCCTCAAGTGCTTTTTCTATTAGAAAAACTTCCAACCCAATCTGAATCAATATAACCAACCAGTCTGAAATCATGATCTCCACTATAACGGAGACCAAAGTCCAACGTACCCTTAAGGTATCTCATCACATGCTTTGCAATTATAAGGTGAACACATATGGGCTCTACTGGATACTGACTCAAGGTGTTCATAGAAAAGCATATATCGGGCTTGGTATTCGTCATATACATCAACAAACCAATAATATGTCTATATAGAGTAGCATCAATAATTCTTACAAAGTATCAACCAGGAGCTTCAACTTTGTTTCCATGGATGTGTTCTGTTGATTAAGGTTGGTTGTCATTGATGTCAACCCTTGAAGAAAGCCCCGTAGCACAAAGGTTTGGGTAATGGACCCAATATTTTTTTATGTAAAGATGACTCATTATTTTCTTTTCATGGTTGATAAGAAGTAAAGATGGATGAACTCCAAAGTGGTCCCCTTATGGTGAAAGCCCTCATGGGAAGACGCTTTGTGGAGTAAGAGAACCCATGCTTAATTGTGGAATAATGAGATGAAGGACATTGAATTTGTCAGGGAAATTATCCTAGATGTATAGTGCTTGTCATGCCATTTCCAGTGGTATGTAGAACGTCACATAAATTCTCACGGTTAGAGAGTTATGGCCATGAGAAGTTGGAGACCCCAGGTTCGGGTAATGGATCCAAGTTTGTTTGATGGGTAACGGTATGAGCTATGAAATATTTTCAGACAATACTATTATATATGGATAGTACATGTCATTTCATTTCTGGTGGCATGTGCAACGTCACATAACTCCTCGCGGTTTGAGAGTTATGGCCTTACGAAGTTGGAGGACCCTCACATGTCATCTAGAAGCCCCAAAAGGTCAAAGTAGTCAAAGTGGTTTAAGGGATTTTAAAAGGTAAATAATAAAGTGAAATGATGAGAGTACTATAATTCAAAGTGAATACAAAATAAATTATTTAAATAATAAATTTAATGGAGAAATTAGAAGTGGGTTAACCCTAAAATAAGGAAAGTGGAGCCAAGTGACCTAGAAGATGTTTTTAAGGAAGCTACTTGGAGAGTATAAATAAGAGGAAAGGCTCTCTCATTTTAAACAAACTTGAGAATATTGAATATCTATAGGTGTCTGAGGTAACCAAGGATATCTAAGCCAAAATTATGAGGGAAGGTGAAGAAAATAAGGCCGAAATGCAAGGAAGGATAAATTCTTTTGATGGTGCTTTCTAAGGTATGTTATTTAGAGGTCATCTCACCATTTTCGCTATAACTTTTTTTATATAATGATTCAGACTGTGAAATTTCTATGCCATTGAGAAAACATATCCAAGTATCTATGGTAAAAAATTCAGCTTGTGGGTCATTGTATTTTTGGAGTTACACTCCGTGGAAAATACGTTTGTGGCTAGTCCTGAAACTAGTCAAAAACTGGTGTTTAGGGTAAAAATGTCATAATTTCTTCATAACAGATCCAAATTCAGTGAAACCAAATGTGTTGGTTAGGGTACATGATATAGTATTCTGAGTAATATTTTTAGATCATTTAAACAAATATTCTGTGCGGGGCACTCTCTACAAGGTCGCTCTTTAGAATAAACCAAAATTCAGCAAGGTATGTCATTTTTGCTATAAATCCTTTTCTGAGAGGTTCCAAGTAGTGACACTTGGAGGAATTGCATAAAACACACTGAATAATATTATGTATCAGTTTCATATCTTTATACATTACAAGTACAAATTTATTATTACTTCAAGTTAGGTTTGTTGACTAATCCAAAACTAGGCATGTGAGACTAAAGAAAACTTTGATGAAAATGCTAGTCTCTTGTTGTTAAAGTTAAGGAAGGTTTGCAGGGATGTGATCATATACACCAAGTCTATTACAAAGCTACAAATCAGATTTGGATGATGAAATTGATGAGGGCTTTTGGTTGAGGTACATGTTGAGTACATGGTTGAGACAAGTAGTTGATGAGTTGGCACATACATGAGGTGTATAGTTGATGATGTTGGTACATATTGATGAGTCATAGTTGATGAGTAGTTGACACGTGATTGGTACATACTTGGTACATGGTTGGATGCACTTGTTTATGGTACAGGTTCATTACAGGTTATTTGGTACATGTTGGTGCATGGTTGATGCACTTGTTTATGGTACACGTTGATTACAAGTTTAGGTACAGGTTGATGCATGGTTCAGATTTATTGGTACAGGTTTACAGTGGTATATCTCACAGTGATAGGTTGACAGTGGTTCCATCATTCTACTTCTACTTAAGGGTGGTAGGACAGGGCAAGGACATGTGGTTGTAGCCACCTTTCAGTTGTAGCCCGAGAACATAGGGGGTTGTAGCCTCCTTCTGGTTGTAGTTAGAGAATTGGGGAGTTGGAGCTTCCCTCAGGTTGTAGCCTAAGAATCTAGGGGGTTGGAGCCTCCTTCCAGTTGCAGCTGGAAAACAAAGGAAGTTGGTGCTTCCAATGAATGTAATTCTTCAAGACATATAAGAAAAAGCATCCTGTGGTTTTCTCCTGATTTTGGTTTCCACGTAAAACACTGGTGTACTGTGTATGTGTGTGATTGTTCTTTTCTTATTGCTCATTATTGGATAATAATACTACTTTGATATAACACTTGGATCAATTTGGATAAANCACCCCCCCCCCCCTCTCAGTAATCCAACAATTGGTATCAGAGCAAGTTCCTTCAGAAATCAGTTTAAGCATCGAAAGGTAGATCATGGAGAGTGCCAACTCATATAAAAATGGAATACCACAGTTTGATGGACAGATGTATGCTTTTTGGAGCATAAGGATGAGGACATATATACAAGCACACAGATTTCAAGTTTGACAATCAATTGTAGATGGATACACAACACCAACAGTTCCACCAACAAATGACAAAGCAGCAAAACATAATTCCAAAGCCACAAATGCACTTTTGAATGGTCTCAGTGATACGGTATTCCCCAAAGTTTCACATTGTAAATCCGCTAAAGAGAATTGGGACAAGCTTAAAAATATTTATGAAGGAGATACAAAAGTCAAAGCAACAAAGCTTCAGACTTACAGAGGTCAGTTCAAACAACTAAAAATGAAGGAAGATGAAGATATCGTAGCCTACTTCTTACAAGTCGATGAAACAGTGAATGTAATCATAGGATTGGGAGAAGAAATTGAAGAATCTGTAATTGTTCAAAATATACTAAGATCTCTTCTTATGAGATTCAACCCTAAGATATCAGCACTAGAAGAAAGATCGGATCTGGACTCAATAAGCATGGACGAACTACATGGAATCTTCACAGCATATGAAATGAGAACTGAGAAGGAAAATCCAGGTGTAAAAGAAGCAGTCTTCAAGGCATCCAAAAGATCAAAGCAAAATAAAAAGGAACAAGAAGAATATAGCAGCAGCAGTGACGCCTCGGAAGATGATGAAGAAGTGGCCAACTTCGTCAAAAGACTGAACAAGGGAACCAATGGTAGGTATAGAGGTAAGCTCCCTTTAATTTTTTTTAATTGTGATGGTATTGGTCATTTTGATAACAAATGTTCTCATAAGAAAAAAAGAAATGATGAAGGTTACTCAAAAGGAAAACACAGATATAAAGGAAAAACAACTACAAAGAAAGTTTTCAAGAAAAGATTATACACCAAAGAAGACATCTCATCATCAGATGAAGATGAAGTCAGTGACAATGAGACAGGAAGAGTTCTATTCATGGCAGTAAAAGACTCTAACAAAGAAGACTCTGAAGAAGAATATGAAGAAGCCAAAGAAGAATGTGAAGAAGTCGAAGAAGAAATTGAAGAGGCAGAAGTTGACTATCGAGAAAAATTAATGTGTGCCATAGAAGTTATCAAAAGAGAAAAGAAGAAAAACAAGAAACTACAAGCAAAACTAGACAAGAAAAAGGGCACTCGAGAACTAGAACAAATGATCACAAAATTGAAGGTTCAAATATAAGAAGATAAAAGAATTGAAGAAGCACTCAAAGAACAACTAGAAGAAAAGGACAAGATCATTGGAAATTTGGAAGCAGAGGTTGTCATGCTAAGAAAGGATATTCAAAAGAAAAATATGCAGAATAGCTCAAAAGTTCTGGATGACATTATCAGAAGTCAAAAATCTCACATTGACAAGTCCAGACTTGGATACAATCAGACAGAAAATGGATCAAGCTCCAAAACAACAGAGGAAGAAACAAATCCAAAGAGTTATGCAGAAACAATCAAAGAGGATATGAAGATATACAAGGAAGATTACAAGGACACTCCTCCACCAAGAAGATTCAGATTTTAGAATCAACAACAAACAAATAGGCCTCAAGAAGAAGAATGATTCATAAGAGCACCACCTTTCAGAAGATCTTCAACTCCCAAGTATTAAACTATATTTTTTGGTTTATGTTATGCATGTAATAATTTTGGACATAAAGTTGTGAATTGCAGAGTTAACAACAGGAATAGTAACAACTTTGAGAGTTATACACAAAGAGATTATTCAAGAAGACCTAGTGAAACACAAAGAAGAAGTTACAACAAGTTTGAATCTTTGAGCACTGAAGTGGAATGTTACAAATATAACAATTTTGGACACATGTCCAAGGATGTGTCCAAGGATTGTAGAATGACAGTCCCTCCTAAAGAACCTCAACAGAATAACAACAGTCACAGACAAGAACCTCAGAAAACGACATGGATAAGAAAGCAAGATCAGTATAACAATGAAGAATGCACAGTGACTCTACAAGCTAAGTAGAAGAAACACGGTTGGTATGTTGACAGTGGATGTTCAAAACACATGACAAGAGATAAAGACAAATTTCTTACATTACAAAAATAAAAAAATGGATCAGTCTCCTTCGAAAATGATAATTCATCCAAAACCATTGGGAAGGCACCGTCTGAATCGGGTACAAGAATGAAAAGGCACAAAATGTTCTACTAGTAGAAGATATGAAACATAATCTTCTAAGTGTGAGTCAAATGTGTGACCAATGTCATAAACTTACTTTCGATTCAGAAAAGTGTGAGATAAGAAAAGAAGGTTCAGGGAAATTAGTCGGTACAGCTGCAAGAACTTCAAACAACATATATGTGTTAAGTGAAATTGGAAATGAAAAGTGTTGTGTAGGAAAGGAAGATGATGTTGACAAAGTGTCCTCGGACACGTAATTTTATTAATAAGGAAAAAGTGATTACAATCTCAAATTCATAATCTACTCCTTAACCTCACTTGAAGAAGGAGCTAGTTTATATAGCTTAACTCTAAACTAAAAACTAAGAGAACAACCAATCACATAATCACATGAGCATGATAGGTGTCCTTTACATAGAAGCTGAGTGTCCTTATCCTAACAAACTAGAATAAATTAATTTCTAAAAACATTTATATTAGAAAATACTTAGACTATAGAACTTTAGGATTATGAAGCTAACAATCCCCCCTTTAATCCGGAAGTTCATTTTTACAAAGACCAAGTTCATCTCTGAACTTAGTGAACTTTATTCTACCAAGAGGTTTGGCAAAAATATCTGAAGTTTGATCTTCAGATGGACAGAACTGAGGCTTGATGATGTCTTTAATGATGAGCGATCCGATGAAGTGGTACTTGGTGTCGACATGTTTAGTCTTGAATGAAATATTGGATTCTTAGCCATCTTTATTGTTGACCGACTATCGATCAATAAGGTAGTTGGTGATTTCTGAGTTTCACCAAGATCCTGTAAAATTCTGCGTATCCATACAATCTCACATTCTGCTTCCCAAGATGATATGTACTCTACCTTTGCTGAAGAATTGGCAATTGTTGTCTGCTTTTTACAATTCCAAGATACTGTTGCTGAACCCAAATTCATTAAATAACCTGAAGTGGATGTTCTATCATCAATGTCACCTGCAAAATCAGCATCTGAATATCCAACAAGTGTAAAATTTGTGTTCCTTCTGTAGAGAAGACCAAAGTCTTTTGTACCTTGAATGTATCTTAGTACCCTTTTTGCTGAATTTCAGTGACTTTCCCTTGGTTCCTGCATAAACCTTGAAAGTATACTGACTGAATATGACAAATCTGGTCGAGTATTTGTCAGATAAATGAGACTTCCAACGAATTGCCTGTACTTTGTACTGTTTACCAATTCCCCCCCTTCAAACTTTGAAAGTTTCAATTTCTGCTCCATGGGGGTAAGAGAAGGTTTACAATCTTCCATGCCAAATTTCTTTAACATTTCAGTGGCATACTTAGTTTGACTAAGGAATATTTGGTTAGGATGTTGAGAAATTTCAACTCCAAGATAATAATGAAGTGCCCCTAAGTCAGTCATTTTGAACCCTGCTTTAAGTTCTTCCTTAACTTGTTTGATGTGAGCTTCATTATCATGTTATGATTAAGTCATCAACATAGAGTACAAGTATCACCATGTGCTTATCTTGTATTCGAAAATACAATGTATCATCTAATTCACTTTGTTGAAAACCCAACTTTCGTAGGTACTCATCCATTTTTGCATACCAAGCTCGAGGAGCTTGTTTCAAACCATATAAAACCTTCACAAGTTTGCAAACTTTATGTTCTTGTCCTTTTTCTTCAAAACCTTGTGGTTGAGTCATGAGAATATCTTCCTTTAGATCACCATTCAGGAAGGCACTTTTTACATCCATTTGATGTAATTTCCAACCATTATGTGCAGCCAAATTGATAACCAATATGATAGTGTTCCATTTAGCTGTGGGTGTAAAAGTTTCTTCATAATCAATGCCTCCCTGTTGAGCAAAGACTTTTGCAACAAGTCTTGCTTTATACTTGTCAATTTTACCATTGGGCTTGTACTTTACTCTACAAACCCATTTACAACCGATGGGCTTAACATCTTGTGGACAATCAACTAAGTTCCAAGTCCCATTTGTAAGTATTGAATCATATTCATTAATCATTGCTTCCTGCCATTCTTTATTTTCAGTTGCTTCAGTAAAAGAAGTAGGTTCAATGGAAGCATGAGCAAAATTAGCTTCTAATCTTGAAGATCCCCTAGTTCCTGTTTTGTTCATTTCATCTGAATGAACATCTTTGATGATTTCCAGATGAATGTTCTTAATCCTTGAAATGTATTCTAGTACATCACCATTGTCTGCTAATCTTTGTTTATGCAATTTCATTTGTAGATCAACTCTTTGAGATGCAACAGGAGTATCAAACAACTTCTTTAATAGATTCCAATCAGACCATGCATCTTTGGAATTCTCAATATGAACAAACATTTGTTCAGTTACAGAAGAACATAACAAAGCAAGTGCTTTTTCATCTTTCAAATTCCATTTGGCTAAAGAAGTAGCATCGATGGGCTTAGTTGGAGCAGTATCACCATCACATATATCACGCCATAATTCATTATAGACCAAAGTGTTATGCATGTGCCTACTCCAAGTTTTGTAGTTCTTGGGTCCATCTAACTTGTCTGATTCAATGAATAGGTTGATTAATTTTGACATGATGATAGATTGTCTTATTTAAAGGATTGCAAGTTAGTGATCACACCACCACACTGAATAGTCATCAAAAACACTAAAAAAGAGAGACACAAGGCACCATAAAGAAAGAGTGCACAATCCACGCAAAAGGAGCACTTTTAAGGGCTTGGCCTTGACCCTTTAAAAGTCTCGTTGAAAAGAAGTTTGAGAGAGTATTTCACTAGACTCTTCTCAACTTCTAAGCTTCAAGATTACAATCAAAACTTTCGAAATTTGTCCTTTTTACAAGACTTATAGTTTGATTTAAACAAATGAAAGGCTTCTCATAGCAATAGGTGTTCTCATACCTTTGCAAAAAAAAAAATGAGAGCTTACAAATAGCAAAAAATGCTCACAAAATACTTTTTCAAAAAATGATATCTTCACTTATCAATTCACTTTAAACAATTGAAAGGTTGTATTTGCTTAAATGAAAGGATGATATCTTTACCATGTCATAAGCAAATTCCCGGTCACTGGAGAAGGCAAGAAGTAGGTTCTTTTATTTCTTCAGGGAAGTCAATCTCTCCCTATTCATCTTCTATAATTGTATTCTGTAGAAGCTGGTGGTCCATTTAACCTCAATTACAATGCCAATGTCAATCCATCGACCTTCACAAGACAGTTTATCATCGGGTTTTCATCACTCTTCGCGTATGTCATTGAATTGTAGGGTTTATTTTTCAAGCATGGAATCTTAAATTCGGCCGCAGGTATTCAATTTACGGGCGTCTACGGCGTTGCATTTGATCTGACAAGCGGGCCAGAATTTTTGCGGGAATTGTGCTTTTAGCCGTCGATTCGACTCTGCGAATCCACCGAAAGTGTTTCTTTGGTGCGTCCTCTGCCCAAAACGTGTTATCTAGTGCATCCTCTGCATTAATGCATCTATCTTCAGCATTTTCCTGGCTAAAACTTACAACAAATCCGTGGGTCTTTATCACTATAAATCCATGGTCTTTATCATTGTAAATCCATGGTTATCACTGCAAAATTCATGGTCAGATTTTTGGAGGGCGCGATCTGAAGCTTGATGTGAGTGCAAATTTCCTTCGATCCGTGGGTGTGTACACCAGTTGCCGAAGAATGTATGAAACTCAAAGTCTATTTCAGGGGCCAAGAAAGTTTGCACTAGAGATCTTGGATCTGAATCGATGTGGATCGATTGCCTTTGCTAGATTCAAACGGAAAATAGATAGCTATAATTGTTGAAGTCATTGAGATTGTTGATATAAGTGAGATCGCGGAGGGATAAAGATGGTACAGATCTCATATAAAAGGAAAAAAAAAAACGTTGGTTGAACCTAGACTTAAAAAAAAAATTGCAAAACCAGATTGCCAGATTTTTACATATCTGCAGCAGTTTACATAGATCTTGAAACATAGAGATTGAGATTTATCAAAATATATATCTCTTTAACAAGAAATTGCCAGATTTACATAGATCTGAAACAATTTTTACAAAAAGAGTCCTCTACTTGGATTACAGCTGGTCTACTTGTTAAATAAAGTAGATCTGATCAGAAAATAATCTCTAACGAGAACAAAAAGAGAATAGATCTGATACAAAAACTTTTAACTGCTGAAAAAGATGATTTATCTTATCAAAAATTTCAAAACACAAGCTATTGTAATCAAAATAACATTTTCCTTATTGAATTAACAACAGAAATACCTCAGTATCGATGTCCTTGAATTTGAAGAGATCTTGGATGATGTTGTGGAGACTTTCTTGCTTCCTCAATCCATCACCATTTCACCATGGCTCTGATACCATGTTGACAAAGTGTCATCAGACACGTAATTTTATTAATAAGGAAAAAATGATTACAATCTCAAATTCATAGTCTACTCCTTAACCTCACTTGAAGAAGGAGCTAGTTTATATAGCTTAACTCTAAACTAAAAACTAGGAGAACAACCAATCACATAATCACATGAGTATGATAGGTGTTCTTTACATAGAAGCTAGGTGTCTTTATCCTAACAAACTAGAATAAATTAATTTCTAAAAACATTTATATTAGAAAATACTTAGACTATAGAACTTTAGGATTACGAGGCTAACAGATGAAAGTTGGCTATGGCACAGAAGAATGGGTCACATGCATTTTGATAACCTTGTCAAAGTCAGCAAAAGAGAAGCAGTCAGAGAAATGCCTCAGATCATGAAACCAACCAACACTTTATGCAAGCATTGTCAACAAGAAAAACAAACAAAGACCAAGTTCAAATCAAAGGAGTATTCAACAACAAGACCACTGGAAATTGTGCACACTAATCTAGTTGGACCAACTACAACAAAGGGTTTAAAAGGTGAAAACTACTTTATGTTATTAGTTGATAATTATACAAGAATGATTGCAGTTTGCTTTCTCAAGAACAAGTCAAAAGCTTTTGAAAACTTCAAGATCTACAAGGAAATGGTTGAAAATGAGATGGATTCAAGAATCAAATGTTTGAGATCTGATAATGGAGGAGAGTTCACTTCAAAGGAATTTATGGACTACTATAGCAGTCATGGAATAAAAAGACAATTCTATGGTGTTAGGACACCTCAACAGAATGAAGTTGTTGAAAGAAAGAACAGGACAGTACAAGAAATGGCTCGAACAATGCTAATGGATTCCAAATTGACAAATATATTTTGGACACAGGCAGTGCATACAACAATTCACATTCAAAACATAGTAATGCTCAGAAACAACACTGATAAAACTCCCTACGAGCTATGGAAAGGAAGACCAGCAAATGTGAAGCACTTCAGAATTTTTGGAAGCAAATGCTACATCAAAAGAGAAGATGGCAGAATGAGAAAATTTGACTCTCGTGTGGACAAATGAATACTTGTTGGTTACTCAAGTACAAGTAAAGCATACAAGTGTTACAATCTAAGATTGAACAAAGTTTTGGAAAGCATCAACGTAACAATTGATGAAATAGGAAGACCAAAATCAAAGAAAGAAGAAAACAAATCAATGGAACAACTTTTCAAAGAAGAAGATGAAAAATAAGTAGAAGAGGAAGATGAAGATGAAGAGAATCTGACAAAAGCAGAAGAGTAAGCTCAGCAAGTATCTCCAAAGACACCTAGCAAACGAGTGCAGAAGAATAATCCTTCAGATCATATTATTGGAAACAAAGATGCAGGAGTTGAGACTAGAAGAAAAATCCGTTCACCAAAACAAACACACCTAGCACTCTTATCTACAATTGAACCAAATTGTTTTGAAGAAGCCAACAAGGATGAATTTTGGAATAAGGCCATGGATGAAGAATTAGATCAAATAGAAAAAAAATGACACTTGAGAATTGGTTCCAAGACCAAAGAATAAAAATGTGATTGGCACAAAATGGGTTTTCAGGAATAAATTGAATGAAGATGGACAGGTTACAAGGAACAAAGCTAGATTGGTATGTAAAGGATATGCACAAATTGAAGGAATCGACTTTGAAGAGACATTTGCCCCAGTTGCCAGAATGGAAGCAATCCGTTTACTTTTAGCTTATGCATGCTCCAAAAATGTTAAAGTATATTAGATGGATGTAAAATCAACTTTTCTAAATGGGGAACTTGAAGAAGAAGTATACATTGAACAACCAGAGGGATTTCAGTTGTCAGAGAACACAGACTATGTATGTAAATTAAAGAAGGCCTTGTATAGTCTAAAACGGGCTCCTAGAGCATGGTACTCCAGACTAGATAAGTATCTGTAGCAGGCAGGGTTCAAAAAAGGAAGTACAGACAACAACCTCTACATCAAGGTAAGTCAAGGTAATATTTGATTAATTGAAGTTTATGTTGATGATATTATTTTTGGTAGTGATGATGACAGGTGAAGCCAGAAATTTGCAAAAGACATGCATAATGAATTTGAAATGTCATTACTTGGAGAACTATCCTTCATTCTGGGACTTTAGATACGTCAAAGTAACCAAGGACTTTTTATTTCTCAAACCAAGTATATCAGAGAAATGCTAAAGAGGTTCGGAATGGAAGATTGCAAACCAGTTATCACTCCCATGCAAACCAGTTGTAAGTTGAGCAAAGATGATGACTCGAAGTCTACAGATCAAAGGCAATACAGGTCAATGATTGGTAGCCTACTATATGTGACAACATCCATACCAGATGTAATGCAAGCAGTTGGACAGGTGGCACGATTTCAAACAACACCAAAGGAATCACATGTGTTAGGAGTAAAGAGGATTTTCAGATATCTCAAAGGAACAGAAGAGTTTGGATTATGGTATCCAAAAGGAAAAGATCTATCACTTATTGCCTACATAGATGCAGATTGGGCAGGTTGTATTGATGACCGACAAAGCACCAGTGGAGCAACGTTCTACTTAGGTGAGTGTTTGGTATCATGGAAAAGCAAGAAACAATCATTAGTATCTCTATCTACAACAGAGGCAGAGTATATTGCAACAACAACATGTTGTACACAGGTTCTTTGGATGAAACAAACTTTGACAGATATGCAGGTTGAGTATGATGAGCCCATTCCAATATATTATGATAATACAAGTGTCATCAGTATCTCAAAAAACTGAGTGATGCACTCCAAGACAAAGCACATTCCAATCAAGTATCACTTTCTACGGGAACAAGTTGCAGAAAAGAACATCAAAGTTGAGTACGTGGGCACAAAAGAACAAGTGGCAGACATATTTACAAAACCACTTCCACATGGAGCCTTTGAATATCTTCGTTAAAGAATTGGAGTTATTTCTGCTCTGAAATGAATGCTTTTTGAATGTTTATCTTATATGTCTTAGATGTACACGAAGGAAAGTTCAGTCAGGGGGAGCAACCCCGAATGGAAAGATACATTTTCCATTGATGACAAAGGGGGAGAGATTTATTAGATGCAGAGGACAAAGGCATGGTTCCAGGGGGAGCAGATTTATCAAATGCAGAGGACAGAGGCAAATTTATCAGATACAAAGGATAGAGGCATGGTTCCAGGGGGAGCATGAGTGATATGATTTCAATATTGCATCAGAGTGTTGCCATCAATGCCAAAGGGGGAGATTGTTGATTAAGGTTGGTTGTCATTGATGTCAACCCTTGAAGAAAGCCCCGCAACACAAAGGTTTGGGCAATGGACCCAAGATTGTTTGATGTAAAGATGACTCATTATTGTCTTGTCATGGTTGATAAGAAGTAAGATGGATAACTCCAAAGTGGTCCCCTTATGGTGAAAGCCCTCACAAGAAGACGCTTTGCAGAGTAAGAGAACTCATGCTTAATTATGGAATAATGAGATGAAGGACATTGAATTTGTCAAGGAAACTATTATAGATGTATAGTGCTTGTCATTCCATTTCCGATGGTATGTAGAACGTCACATAACTCCTCACGGTTAGAGAGTTATGGCCATGAGAAGTTGGAGACCCCAAGTTTGGGTAATGGACCCAAGTTTGTTTGATGGGTAACTATATGAGTTATGATATATTTTCAGACAATACTATTCTATATGGATAGTACATGTCATTCCATTTCTGGTGGTATGTGGAACGTCACATAACTCCTCACGGTTTGAGAGTTATGGCCTTACGAAGTTGGAGGACCCTCACATGTCATCTAAAAACCCCAAAAGGTCAAAGTAGTCAAATTGATTTAATGGATTTTAAAAGGTAAATAATAAAGTGAAGTGATGAGTGTACTATAATTCAAAGTGAATACAAAATAAATTATTTAAATAATAAATTTAATGGATAAATTAGAAGTGGGTTAACCCTAAAATAAGGAAAGTGGTGCCAAGTGACCTAGAAGATGTTTTTAAGGAAGCTACTTGGAGAGTATAAATAAGAGGAAAGGCTCTCTCATTTTAAACACACTTGAGCATATTGAAAATATATAGGTTTCTGAGGTAACCAAGGATATCTAAGCCAAAATTTTGAGGGAAGGTAAAGAAAATAAGACCGAAAAGCAAGGAAGGATAAATTCTTTTGATGGTGCTTTCTAAGGTATGTTATTTATAGGTCATCTCACCATTTTTGCTATAATTTTTTTTTATATAATGATTCAGATCATGAAATTTCTATGCCATTGAGAAAACATATCCAAGTATCTATGGTAAAAAAATTAGTTTGTGGGTCGTTGTATTTTTGGAGTTACACTCAATGGAAAATAGGGTTTGTGGCTAGTCCTGAAACTAGTCAAAAACAGGTGTTTAGGGTAAAAACATCATAACTTTTTCATAACAAATCCAAATTCAGTGAAACCAAATGTGTTGGTTAGGGTATAGGCTATAGAATTTTTTGTAATAGTTTCATATCATTTAAACAAATATTCCATGCAGGGCACCTTCTACAAGGTCGCTCTCTAGAATAAGCTAAAATTCAGCAAGGTATGTCATTTTTGCTATAACTCCTTTTCTGAGAGGTTCCAAGTAGTGACACTTGAAGGAATTGCATAAAACACACTGACGAAAATTGTGTATTAGTTTCATATATTTATACATTACAAGTACAAAGTTATGATTACTTCAAGTTAGGGTTGTTGACTAATCCAAAACTAGGCATGTGAGACTAAAGAAAAGTTTGATGAAAATGCTAGTCTCTTGTTGTTAAAGTT
>ML780654.1:552338-577230 GCA_009831015.1 Picea engelmannii | reverse complement strand
CTCCTCGGAAAGGTTCACCCAGAACCCAGAATAAGGAATTCGAACGCATAGGCCTTATTAACCCTGTACGAGGAAGAACGATCCTACTTAGGTCCAAGATAGTAGTGTTGTGCGATAAATAAGTCGACGGATGAGATCTTGTCAGAGTGAACCATAGTCATTCACAACCATTAGATCTGGAGTAGAAATCCCGTAAACCGTTGAATCGGGAAGAGTTGCACCGGAGCTAAACTCTAGGGTGCAGAGGAAGAGTCCTAGCCGTTGATCTCGACAGGACACGTGTAGGCGTTCTGGGAGGCATCAGGATTTCGCTCATCGGAGATTTTAGGAGTGTAGAACCGTTGCACAATGAAATCGCGATACGCGATTTCCCGATTGAAACTGGACCGTCCATTACGCGTGATGTGTGTCAGGAGATCCGGAGGGGAATCGGGATATTTGCCATCGGGAAATCGGCATTCCCGTGGACAAGTACTCGAGGCAATCCAAGTGAAAACCCCGACAAGGTCTGAGCCGTCAAACAACAGGGACACGTGGCAGAGGATCCCAGAGAGTCGGAGTTCGGCATATCGGGGTTTTTGAATACATAGAACTCTTGCCATCCGAAATCACGATCCGCGATTTACCGATAGGATCTGAGTCGTCCATCTGAGGGACAGGTGTCGGAGATTAAGGCGCTATCGGAGTTTGACGCATCAGAAAATCGGAGTTCTCGAGGCCATGAGAACCAAGACCTCATAAGTCCCAAAACACCGAGAATCAATCCGGGCCGTCCGTCCGTGAGGACAGGTGGCAAAGGATCGGGTGCCTTCGGAGTTTTGTTCATCGGAGTTTTCGATGGTAAGGAAATTGTGCATCAGGAAATCGCGACCCGCGATTTCCCGATTAGATCTGAGCCGTTCATGACGAGGACGCGTGTCAGAGGATCCCGAGGGAGCGGGGTTCGACAATTTGGGATTCTCGATGACAAGAAACTCACGACAGGAAGAATCGCGAAATCCTGAAACACGACGGTCCCCTAGTCATAGCACTCCAGTGGAGGACAGGTGTCACTCCACGCCATCATAAGGAGTGTGGGCCATAGGCGCCAGAACAAGGGAAAGATGTCGGAAGATCAAGCTTGGCCGTGAGTCCACGCCAAGTGGCATCGGGGATCGGGGAATCAGAACTTGCGAAGGCTTGTGCATCGCGACATCATAAACCCCGAAACCCCGATGGGTAGCTATAGAGCTGCGGACATATGGTAGCAAGTCACATGAGAATGGAGCTAGCCGAGAGGGCTAATGCGTTAGGGGCATATCGGGGATCGGAGAATCGCGAGTTCCGAGGACTCGTGAATTGCGACATCGGAAATCCCGAAACTCCAATAGGAGTTGCCCCGGAAGGAGGTAAGACCACGACCGTAAGGGCAGTGAACCACAGGCTTGGCCTGGGGAGCTAATGCGTGAGGAGCGCATCGGAATTCGGAGGATCGCGAAGTCATAGGGGTGAATAAGTCTTGACATTAGGAACCCCGAATCCCGATATTGAACCAGGGATTAGCGCTTCGCTAATGCAGGTTTCTGGAGATTTCTCATTTGTGGGAGATTAACCCCAAAATTTTTAAATTCCGATAGTGCGTGTGTTACACCTGGATATTTCAATTGAAGGATCTAAGAGCAACAAAACAAATCTTAGGCATAGATGTACATAGAGACGGAAAAAATGGTAACTTGTGGTTATCACAATATAAGTCTATGGAGAAGATATTGATGATGTTCAGAATGAACATTTTGAAACTGACAAATATCCGTTTAGCTTTTCATGGTAAGATTTCTTCAAATTTATGTCCCAGTAGTAAGGAAGAAAATGATTGTATATCTTGTATACTATATGGCAGTATAGTAGGAAGGTTGATGTCTGTGATGGAATGTTCAAAATTAGATATTTCACACGTAGTTGGTGTTGTTAGTGGACACATAGAAAATCCAGGTAAAGAGCATCGTGAATGGGTGCTTTGGTATCTTAGAGACACAAGTATCACCTACAGTGGTTGCAGTGATTTAGTCTGTGGTTATGTTGATTTGGATCTTGCAGGAGATTTGGACAAGAGGAGATCTACCTCAACTTATGTCTCACATGAATGAAATGATCTATTGGGTATGTTTGAACAAGTGCAGAATAAGGCATTTTGTGGTAGCCAAAGTGTTAAGCACTTGACTAACAGTCTAGTGTATCAAAACAGGACAATGCATAATTTTGTAGACATGTTACTTATGGAGGTGGAGTGGTTCATATTCGAGCAAATTGTGTAGAGATGTTCACGAAACCAGTGTTGTTAGAGAAGTTGTAGTGGTGTTTGGCTTCTCTTGGCTTGTAGAAAAGGTGATGAATGAGCCTAGGCAAGGTATCAGGTAAATTGTTGTCAAGGTGGAGATTGTTGAATAGGCAACAACCAATTATCTGAATATGGGGTTATGTTATTATTACAATGGTTTAATCAATCGGTTTTTTGTTTAATATGTAACAACGAATCTACCTAGATTCGGATACGACAAATATAATGGTTCATGATAGTTCAACCGATTCATAAATCAACCCAAAATATGATGTGGCGGGTTTGATAATTACTATAGTCGGTTTTTTGTAACCGTAGAAGTTGTAATATAAATATATGTAGCTTGTAGAGGCAAAGAAGTAATAGAGCTGCAAGACTGCTCGTGTTGGGCTAATTTTTTTGTATTCTCCGAGATTGAGCAATAATAATAATTGATTCCCTTTGCCCCGTGGAGATTTCCTTGACAAATCATCAGGGTTTTACCATGTACATTCTCTGCCTCATTTTTTATTGTTGTTCAGTTATTATTTTTAACTTGCTATATCTAGATTGCATACATTCCCTGTGCTCGGATCCCCAACACATAAGACATAAACTATAATATCTTGTCACATGCATGGATTTAAAAAAACAAACTACCAAAAAAATTCACTAAACATGTAAGAATGGTGATAATCCCTTACATAGATTCAATTGTCTCTTAAAAATGTAGTATATTTTATTTTAAAAACATTATAAATATAAAAACAAACTAATTAAAAAGTTAATATCTTACACATTATTATAATAACTAAGACACAACACATTCCATATATAAAAACTATCAAAAAACACAAAACAAATTATTATAATACCCAACACACAACATATTTCATATATATAAACTATCATAAAACACAAAACACAACTTGCATTTACCTAATACATTTTGTTAGCACTGAGAATCACCCTCAAATTGCTAGAGGCTAAGCCCAGTACCCATCAAAATGTAAATGTATTAAAATGGTTTGAGTAGGTGGATCAACAAGACTTTAAAGAAAGGAAAAGACAACAGATATCACTGCAAATCAGTGATAGACCATTGGGCTATGAAGTCATAAACAATCTTCTCATTGAAGGCATTTAAACTCCCTATTAGACAAAAGATTTGTATAGTGATAAAGAGAAGAATAAGAGAATAACATAAAGACGAATATTCGCTCAGCTAAGATCCTCTCTACGAAGAGAATTTAGATGTGTCTAAGCAGTAAACAATGATAGATAGGCAAGCTTGCAGTATATCCTCTACCACATCAAGAATCTATCAATAAAAGACAAATTTTAATCCTTAAAATCAACAATTACATATTAGACAATATGAAGAATAGAACAAAGAACATAGAAGACAAATCTGATGAAACAAATCATATGAGTCTTCAATAACAATACAGTTTACAGCTACATGCCCCTCTGGCTTACAAACTGAAATATACAATCATAAACATTTCTCAAAACCTCCTCTGGTCTTGGGCCTGAACCCCCCTCCCTTAGACATATCATTCATCTCATGTATTTATAATCGAAACAATAGACATGTCTAGCTGCTTGGGCGTCTCTTTTCCAGTGTCGTGTGTCTTCTCTTGTCTTTCATGTTCCTTATGTCAGAAGGAAACTCTGGTTAGTATGGGCGTGCAGGAAAAACTCCCCTCTGTGGTACTTCAGGCTAACAGTCTTCTATCTCCTCGACCAGACCCTCCATTCTTCCATTTAAGGGGGGTAGTCGATAGCTCCACCACCGATCCTTCTTTCATTAACTGATTTCTCCTTGGGATCAGGACGAGGCATTACGCCTAGATTGCTGACACGCGCTGCTCTCAGATTGGGTCATATATAAGCACGTGATTGCGGAGGTTGCCAAGGGCAGTTTGGATCCACAACGCTTCGCCCCTAGCAATTCACCACCAACTATCACGTACGTCTTCCGCTATACCATGGTTTTGATTGTGGGACCGCTCTAGAATTTTAACATTCATGCATGTTCCATCCCCGCAATGAAATGTGGTTGTCGATCTGCTGCAATCTGCATTTGGGAAAGCCCTGCTTTTGCTGCAAAGATCAACAGTTCTTGTTGATTTGACATCAACGGTCCATAATTACTTCAAGAGTTCAGGCTTCGGGCCTTTTCAATGCATAGCTCTTAAAATCCTCTGGAGTGTCGTATCTCCAAAGTGAGAGATCTGCCTCCACGTGTCCTCTTGTTTTGGACAACCGAGATTCACTTCGAGAGTTCGGGCTTCGAGAGTTTTCTTCTGCTTGCTCACGCAATCCTCCAAAGTGTCATATTTTCGAAGTGTTAGATCTGGTGCCGCGTGGCCTCTTGATTTGGAAGCCCGAGATTCACTTTGGGAGTTCGGGCTTCGGGCCTTTTCAATGCATAGCTCTTACAATCCTCTAGAGTGTTGTATTTCCGAAGTGTTAGAGTAGCGCCATGTGTCCTTGTTGATGGATGGTCCAAATGAACTCTGAGCTTTGGGTCCTCAGGAGTCCTTCACTCACTCAGATCGCCTGACACGTGTCCCTTGCTTGAAGACCAACGATCTTGAGCGATTGCGGGCTCACAACTTGTACAAACTTTAATTTCCTTCCTGATCCCTGCAATGTGAAGATGCTCGTTCGTAGCGAGATCGCTATGCACCGTTGATTTGTTGATCTAGCAAGATCAACGCTCCTGAGCAATTGTGAGCTCACAACTTGCAGAAACTTTATTTTTCTTCTCGATCCCAACAATGCCTCCCCACCGTTGATCTCTCTCCAGTGAGATTTGACGGTCGTAATCTTTGCTTGATTTGATGGCTAATCTTGCTCTCGCTCAAATCTTACAGCTGAAAATTGAACCCGTGTGTTTGCTTGTATTTCAAGCCCGAAATGGACTGCTCTGAATGCTGCATTTTTCTCATAGATTTACCCTACACATATAACATACTTGACCAGCTTGTATTTATCAACCAGAAGAGGGAAAACTTATAGGAAGGTTTGCAGAAAAGAGAGAGACTCAACAAAGGTGTAGACCTAGGTTTTAACAATAACTACCTATGACCCATGACAACTTTATGTGCTAACATTGGCTCCACAGGGGATGGCATGCTCCCTGTGAGCTGCCAAGAACAAGCAGCTTCAGTGTCTTATCCTAGGGCTATGGGGTCACTTATTCCAATACTAAAAGAAAACTGAAAACTGAAAATCTTGCACACAAGCTTATTTATATACAAGACCCTACTCTAACTGAATTTTACAATAGGCTAGGTGAAAACAAACTTCCACCATAGCCACCCAAGTAACTTCCTAACTTCCTAACTGAAAACTTTCTTACTTTGCTATTGATAAGCAAGAAATAATAAAATTGTGACAACAAATTAATTACATTTTTTAGATTACCTCCCAATGTTGAAGGTATGACAAAGCTTGAAGGCTTCAATACATTGAGGAAATGCAACTCCGTGTACTCCCCTATAGGGTCATAAAATAGGTGATAAAACTTACTGGGTTGATAATAGAAAACCTCCTCTGCTTTACAACTGCTCACATATGGTTGAATGTCTATTGCCAGTACAGGTGAACGAATGGTTGATACAGGTTGTTGATCCACTCTCCTTTTATCTTCTTTGAAAATGTCTGCTAGCTGATTGCAAGAAATCTCCTTATGTATATCAATGAATGGATGTTTCTCTTTAACATGCTGCTCTTGGTGAAAGTTTTCATTTTCATCAGAAGTCTGGCTGCTAATGATTTTTGCTTCCAGGACAAAAAATACCTCAACATCTTCATCACTGTCTCCATAATGATCAAATACAGGAGGAGTTTCGAATGACATATCAAGAGATATTTTCCGCCCAACATGAGAAAATTGTTCTTCATTGTTAAAAACAGATTGTCTTTCAAGATTCAATCCAGGAAGCAATATCTTATCATCACCATATGAGTCAAAGACAGGCTGCTCATATCTAGGTCTTTTAGAGACAAGGTTATAAAGAGTATCAACTTCCAGAACATACTCAATTTCTGCATTCTCGTTATTAAAACAACAAACAAAATTTTCATCTGATGTAGATGAACAGAGAAGAGAAAGAGTTGATTCTTCATCCAAGGCATCTTCTTCATTATCACAGCCTTCATAAGAATCAATTATATCCTGAACACAGTCTTTATACTCCTCACAACAACTATGACAAATTAACTCAGAGGGATAAAACTTTTGACAATGAATATTGAAAGCAGCATGAAACTCCTTGAGTGAAGAAATACTAGAAGGTTTAAGAGAATGATACCAAATACAGACATCTCCTTGAAGAGAGTACATAAACAACTTCATACATATGTCTTCATGTTGGATATGAAGTTGCTGCATCAAAGCATGAAATTCCAGAACATGCTCAACAAGGCTGTCATTCTCGCCTTCATAAAATCTTGGCAGTAGATCTTGCCATTCATCAATTTGAGGCACAGGATGTGGATAACCAGCTATGGCTAAGAAATTGAGTGGAACAAACCTCCTGGCCAAGATAGTCTCCATAACCATTTAATTTGTCTCAAACCAGTGGAGTCGCCAATAGATTTTCGAACAATGGAGTTGCCATGGTGAAAGATGAGCAGTCAAAACAATGTGTCCAACTTCAGTTCACCATCTTAAACTGGATCTCTTCGTTGTCGTTCTCCCAGGGAAGATATTTTCACTTTTGTCCCCAACAACAATGCCATTAATGTTAGCACTGAGAATCACCCCCAGACTGCTAGAGGATAAGCCCAATACCCATCAAAATGTAAATGTATTAAAATGGTTTGAGTAGGTGGATCAACAAGACTTTAAAGAAAGGAAATGACAACATATATCACTGCAGATCAATGATGGACCATTGGGCTATGGAGTCATAAACAATCTACTCATTGAAGGCATTTAAGCTCCCTATCAGACAAAAGATTTGTATAATGATGAAGAGAAGAATAAGAGAATAACATAAAGACGAATATTTGCTAAGCAAAGATCCTCTCTATGAAGATAATTTAGATGTGTCTAAGCAATAAACAATGATAGATAGGCAAGCTTACAACAGATCCTCTACCGCATCAAGAATCTATCAATCAAAGACAAATTTTAATCCTTAAAATCAACAATTACATTCAGACAAGATGAAGAATAGAACATAGAATATAGAAGACAAATTTGATGAAACAACTCATATGAATGTTCAATAACAATACAATTTACAGCTACATGCCCCTCTGGCTTACAAATAGAAATATACAGTCATAAACATTTCTCAAAACCTCCTCTGGTCTTGGGCCTGAACCCCCCTCCCCTAGACATATCATTCATCTCATGTATTTATAATCAAAACACTAGACATGTCTTGTTGCTTGGACGCCTCTTTTCCAGTGCCATGTGTCTTCTCTTGTAGTCAATAGCTCAACCACCAATCCTTCTTTCATTAACTGATTTCTCCTTGGGATCAGGACGAGGCCTTACACCTAGATTGCTGCCATGCACTGCTCTCAAATTGGGTCGTATATAAGCACATGATTGCGGAGGTTGCTAAGGGTGGTTTGGATCCACACCGCTTCACCCCCCGCAATTCACCACCAACTGCCATGTACCTCTTTCGCTATACCATGGTTTCGATTGCGGGACCACTCTAGAATTTTAACGTTCGGGCATGTTTCGTCCCTGCAATGAAATGTGGCTGTCGATCTGCTGCAATTTGCGATTTGGAAAAGCCTTGCTTTTGCTGCCACGCGCTGCTCTCGGATGGACCCTACTTCCTGCTGCAAAGATCAATGGTTCTTGTTGATTTGAGATCAATGGTCCACAATTACTTCGAGAGTTCGGGCTTCAGGCCTTTTCAATGCATAGCTCTTACAATCCTCCAGAGTGCCATATCTCCGAAGTGAGGGATCTACCTCCACGTCTCCTCTTGTTTTGGACGACCGAGATTCACTTTGGGAGTTCGAGCTTCGAGAGTTTTCTTCTGCTTGCTCACGCAATCCTCCAAAGTGTCATATTTCCGAAGTGCTAGATCTGGTGCCGCGTGGTCTCTTGATTTGGACGACTGAGATTCACTTTAGGAGTTCAAGCTTCAGGCATTTTCAATGCATAGCTCTTATAATCCTCCAGAGTGCTGTATTTCCGAAGTGTTAGATCTGGCGCTGCGTGTCCTTGTTGATGGATGGTCCAGATGAACTCCGGACTTCGGGTCCTCGGGAGTCCTTTACTCACTCAGGTTTTGCTTGCTTCCTCCCGGAGTACGAGATCGCCTGACACGTGTCCCTTGCTTGAAGATCAACGATCTTGAGCGATTGTGGGATCACAACTTGCACAAACTTTAATTTCCTTCCCGATCCCCGCAATGCGAAGATGCTCGTTTGTAGCGGGATCGCTATGCACCGTTGATTTGTTGATCTAGCAAGATCAACGCTCCTGAGCGATTGCGGGCTCACAACTTGTAGAAACTTTAATTTGTTTCATGATCCCCATAATGCCTCCCCACCGTTGATCTCTCTCCAATGAGATCTGACGGTCGTGATTTAATCTTTGCTTGATCTGATGGCTGATCTTGCTCTCGCTCAAATCTTATGGTTGAAAATTAAACCCGTGTGTTTGCTTGTATTTCAAGCCTGAAATGGACTGCTCTGAATGCTGCATTTTGCTCATAGTTTTTCCCTGCGCATACAACATACTTGATCGGTCTATGTTTATCAACCAGAAGAGGAAAAACTTATAGGAAGGTTTGCAGAAAAGAGAGAGACTCGACAGAGGTGTAGACCCAGGTTTTAACAATAACTACCTACGACCCATGACAACTTTATGTGCTAACACATTCCATATATGTCAATTGGGTTTAGCTTGAATGGTTGTGAGGAATGATTGCTATACTCTTCATCCATGTTCAATTCCCATAAATGACATGAAAGAAAGAAAGAAAATGATTTTAACGTCCACGAGGCTAACTGATAGCCTATGGGACAGACCGCCTCACACATTGATTTCTGCAGTTCAACGCTTTTCCTGTTCAACTTGATGATGAGCTCCCCTAATTTCTCCACTGTCCCCTCGCTGAATAAGTATTTCCAAGAGCTAGCTGTCAAGATACTTATATAGTTGTCCCTACTGTCTTTGAAGGCTTCACACTCTAAAATGAAATGTTTTTCTGTTTCCACTTTTCCGGAGGTGCAGAACACACACACCCTTTCTTCCCAAGCTTCTTTTAGTCTTTTCCAATGCCCAGTTCACAACGCAGTTGATGGAGATTGGTTCTTAATTGGGCAATAAGCATTTTGGCTCTCCAAAATATATTGGCCTCTTCCTCCATTAACAGAGTTGATGGAGATTGGTTCTTAATTCGGCAATAAGCATTTTGGCTCTCCATGATATACACCCTGAGTGGGCCTAATGGTTAAGAACATGTATTTCCTCCTAAGAGGTCATAAGTTCAAATCTAGAGGAGGGTAGAGTATGTATACTTTCGTAGACTTTACCAGTCAAATCCCTCGACGAAGGGGGTCCCTTGTCCCACAAACAAAGAAATTTCATACACCAATTTGATTATATTGATTATATTGGAAAATTACTTTAATTCAAGAGAAATGTTTTCAATGAAAAAAATAAAAATAAATGCATTCCATACATGGAACAAAGAAAAACAAAACCACCACCAATCAACCGTTGTTGCCGCTAGCACCCTCGCGTTGAGATTGATGGAACAGAGTCAAATAATTAGTAGTCTCTTTTTATAATATTATAACTCTGCCACATGGTTCGTCACGATAAGTGCAAGCCATTTGAAAGCAAAGAAATTGAATAAAAATCAAAGATATTCTTTGCACCTTCTAAAGAGCAGTGAGGGTGCACATCCACTCGTGAACGACAACTGTCAGAAAAAGGTTTGCGTCCCCGCCCTTGGCTTCAGGCCGTTGAATGCCCTTCCAGGTATATGTTTACCCAGTATATCTGGACGGAATGTAAAACAATTTATTCTCCCGTCAATAAAGATTCCGGCGGGCAACATAATTCTATTGCAGTCCTTTTATGATCTTCATTCCTCCACAGTTGTTCGGACTCTAGCTTCTCTTCGCCCACACGGTCTTTTCTTCTCCCGTCAATCGAATCGGCGCAGCCGGACTTAACCGTCTGCTGACGGTTTCAGTCGATCGATAACCCACTCGAACTCGAGAGCATTCTGCACCTGGCTTGGAGAGGTTGCCGGCGGCCGTTTGGAGAGAAAAGAGTAATTCAAGATGAACGACGCAGATGTCTCGAAGCAGATCCAGCAGATGGTCCGCTTCATCCGGCAGGAGGCCGAGGAGAAAGCCAATGAGATCGGCGTTTCTGCTGAAGAGGTGAACTCAGATCTGATTTATTCGTATTTGAATATCCCGAGCTTATTTGTAATTAGAATTTATTGGCATGGCATAAACCCCCGATAGCTCTGATTAGGGGCCGCTGGCCTCTTCCTGGTTTCGTACTTTACATGTTGGACAATTTTTCAATTCTAATTGCCGAAGATCTGATTGTTATTTACCTGATGATCTTGAATACCCGAATTACCCTGCCAAGCAAGTTCTTCATTCACTCGTACTGTAATGGCCGCTAACTTTCGTCATAGATTAAGGAGAAAATCCACCTTGTGGGGAAATGGTCATTGTGGCAATTTGCGAGTTGATAAAGGCAATAGAAAATTTTGCATTCCTTTAATTAAATTGAACAGTTGGACTTTTACTGTATATTAATAAATTAATCCAAGCACATTTCAAGAAAGAAAAAATAAGGGCAGCTGTGCCCTTTTCGTCGTACGGTTTACCCTCTAGACATTCTATTAAAAATTTAAATCCTGTTACTCTTGCGGACTGGTTGCATGGAGGGAAGCGCAAAAAGGAGCTGAAACAGTAAGCCTGCAGCGCCATCTCTGTTTCTTGCGGAATATGCACACAAAGAAACAATTACTTGATGGTCAATTTGGCGAATGCCTGCAGGATCCCTGGCAATATGATTTGCATGACATAAGATCAGATGGACTTGCTACTTTGGAAATTGCGGCTGGAACTACTTGCATTTGCCGAAGCCAGCAATCTGAATCCTTTGCCTAAGCTGATGGAGGAACTAAGGTTAAAGTTTGTCTGACCCGTCTTTCAGGACTAGTCAGGCAAAACCTTCCATGATCAAATCTGAGAAGGGTTGACCTATTCATCCGAATCACGCAATGGCTTAATAGTGGAGAGTTGGTTGACATTGCTGCTATGTGGCGTAAATGCCGTAATTTAATTGTTTCAGCTAAATCTGGAATCTGGATGCCAGTTTTTGCAAGGTGGGCCTTAGTAAATATCTGCGTGTGGTTTAGAGCTAAAGGGATGGAGCTGTAACCATCTTAAATGTTGATTCTGAAGCTGGCTGTTTAAAGAAGATTTGACCAAAGGCCCTTCTTTATATATACATGTGAGGTGTCGTTCATGTTTATCTCATCCAGTTATGCCCCAAGAGTTGTGCTAATGAAAGGCTTACTTGTTCAGGAATGGTAATTTTGTTAGAATTGCTTTCATGTTTTGAATCTTTAGTTGAATAAGAGCTTTGTCATATTAATATTGGGAAAGGATTTAATAAAGAATACCACCTATTACATCACCATGTTTGGCAACAAACAACGATACGTAAACTAGCATAAGTAATAAATTATAACAAAGTCAATATATCAAGGCAGTCCTCAATGCTTGTCATCTATAGAGTTTAGTGCAGAAGATTGTGCAGTAGTATTTTTGTAGTTGCTAGATGAAAAAGGGAATACCGTGGGTTATTTCTAGATTCTAGATGATGTAAACAAGGTTTTTTATGGTTAAATGGAGTATGTTTGCTGTTGATGTGGCAGGGTTGCTTGAGTTGTTTGCTGGGTGTTAGCCCCAAAGTGGTCACTTTGTCATATTTGTCTTGTAGTCTACTCTGTTACTTGTCTCTAATGATTTAGACATGTGGTGGATAGTTCTTATAAGCTTGCCATCTCTTGGTGACGAGTCTCTTAGCATCAATTTGATGATTAATGTCAAGTCCCCAATCATGATAAGTCTTTTGATATGACTTTCTTTGAAAATCCTCAACCCTTGGAAGTTGGAATAGAGCCAATGCCTCTGCTTGCTTATTCGAAGCTCTACCTACTCTCCATTCAAATATGTTTTCTTGATTTCCTCTGGGATCAAGGATGACCCCCCTGCACCTGCCACACCTAGTCCAATATAATATTTTACAAAACTAAAAATAAAGCAATTAAAATAGTTCTGAAAGGTAGTTAGGGAAAAACTAAAAATAAACTAATTATAATAGTTCTCAAAGGTATAAGTGGTTAGGGAAAACTAAAAAAGGGGTCACTATAATAAAATAAACCAACATACTACATAGACACATCTTTACTTTGGATCTATCAAGCATCGAGAGGGATCGAATCCCTTGAAGTGAAAAGCTTTTGAAGAGTGCAAAACTTGAGGAAAGGTTTGCACCTCAAGGGATTTGATCCCTCTTGGTGCTTGATAGGTCCGGAGTTAAGATGAATATATGCTAGTTTAATCACAGTGACACACAATGCTTCTTGATTAACTCTCTCATTTTCATTCACACTTGAGTCTCAACATTCGGTGAGAAGATTTTAAAAAATGTGTTTGATGGCTTCTAGAGGAGGGGGTGAGCGGTGTCTGAGGACAATATCTCTAGTAATCTTTGCAATAATTCCTTTGCCATATATAAATCACAGTCATATATATTACTTCTTGATTGACTTTGTCATTTTCATTTCAAACTCTAACTTTAGGTGGATTCGCACACAACATTTGGTGACGTTGTTGGATTTGCAAATTGACAATTAATAGACTTTAAAAAATGTGTGTTTTTATGGCTTTTGGACTTGTGGAGGTGTGCAGACTTTTAAAAATGCATGTTTGATGGCTTTTGAACTCGAGGAAGTGAGCAAACTTTTAAAAATGCATGTTTGATAGCTATTAGAAGATGTCTAGCTACTCAACCAACTCTGAGTGCATGAGAGTTTGTGATAATTAGGAACCAAACATGGTTGTAGACCACAAGAACAAGTTGTAATTTTACATCCACATGATACATAGATCTGCACTCAAAGAATTTATCCTACAACTAAAACAGAAAGACCAGAACACCAATTAAAGCTTCAGATCTGCATAAACAACAATGCTGAATGGAAAACTCAGAAGTGCAAACACCAGTTATCAAGAGATGAGATAAACTTTGCAACAGCCCTACAAGTAGATGAAAGCTGATTTACACAAACAACAACATGAATGTAGTGGACAGCGAACAGAGATTTGAAACAACAAGGTCTATGTTCTCATTCATAAACAAGAAAAATACAATACAGTATACAATGAACTACGATAGCTTCTCACAAGCCTTAGGCATGCTGTCACACTCCACACATGCAAGAATGAAAAACTCTAACTAGTGTGCCCACTGTCTCCTAGTCAAACTTGACAAGAGGGAATGGCAGTTGCAAAACCACTTGCTAATAATAGCCTCAAAGGTGGAACTCTATATCCCCAGGTATATCTCCTAGTGGAGTGCCCTACCCATGTGTAGAATGTCTTAGACATTCTTCCATGAAAGGAATCTGTCACAACTGTGTAAGAGGAATCTGTCATAAAGTTGTCATAATTGCGTAAGAGGAATTTATCATAACTGTGAAAAGTATAAGGAATCTGTTATAGGGGTGTAATGGAATCTCTCCCACATGGCACACCCATGCTACAAGGAATCCCCTCCAACACTCATGTGGCCTCCTTCACTAGTGCACCATCTTCCTAGGAGAACAAGTCAAAGCAACCAAAAACTAACACTCCCTCTTTTCAAGGAAGGTGTGCTCCACCAGTGTTCGCTTCTCTCAGAATCTCAAACTTCCCCGTGTTCACTTCTCTCATAATCTTAAACTTCTCCTTTGTTAAGGGTTTCATCAAAATGTCAACAACTTGCAAATTAGTCGAAACATAGGCAAGAAAAATAGCTCTTGTTTGTACTCTATCTCTCAGGAAATGGTATTAGATATCTATGTGCATGGAGTGATCATGAACCATTAGATTCATAGAGAGCCCGATGCAACTTTGATTGCCAGAGTACGATACAGTGGGCTCCAACATCTAATCAGTTAACTCTGTAATCAATTTGCGAAGCCAAATGGTCTCAAGACATGTAGATGCGTTGCAATATAATTTGTGTCAATTGAATTGAGTGCAACTGCCCACCGTTTCTTGTTGAACCAGGTAATCATACCCGATCCCAAGCTGGAGGAGTGACCTGAAGTACTATTTCTTGTGCTTGCATCTCTTGTCCAATTTGAATCTACAAATTCATGCAACAACAACTCTCCATCTCCCAAGCTCCAATGATCTAATCGGTTAACTCTGTAATCAATTTGTGAACCCAAATGGCCTAACAACATGCAAATGCGTTGCAATATAATTTGCGTCAATTGAATTAAGTGCAACTATTCATCGTTTCTTGCTGAACTAGGTAATTATACTTGATCCCAAGCTGGAGTGACCTGAAGTACCATTTCTTGTGCTTGTTTTTAGAAAAATAGTTGTGCTTGTTTCACCATAGACAATATAGCAATATTGTCACCCAACCATAGGCCGAACCTACCCCCGAGCACCTTAACCTTGACAGAGAATAATTCCGTAAGCAAACCCAAGGTTCAATAGCCAACCAAGGTAGCGTACCACTCTCCAAAGCTAGCGTACCAAGCAGAAAGTCCAAACCATAACCAAGAAGGTCCAAGCCTAAAAACCGAAAATACAAGTTGAAATAGCTGCAGATGCAACTACTCTCCAAACTTGCGCACTACTAAATTTTTGTAGTTGCGAGTGAGAGGGTGTCAAATGAGCTCTAGCACCCTCTTATTTATACTGCTTCCCTTAGTTGTTTGGGACGACTTCTCTTTCTGGAGGCTAAAGACTCCATATTAATTATTCTCTTTAGCCGACTTGTCTTCTAGGGTTATGTCCAAGGCTTTTAGGGTTTCTCTTGCTTCCTAGAATATTCTAATCTTGTCAAGGTTACACATGGAGGTTAATACCTCCCACATCTACCATAATATCAACACTCTCTCCTAGCTAGGGAGGTATTAAAGGCAATGATCTTGAGCACAAACAAACCATTCAATCGGTAGCATCATCATAGCCACACATGCTATCTCATGATCAAATCACGAGCACTATCATCACTATCAGTATCCTCTGATATAGCATCAATCGCATCATCTCTCGAAGCTATACTCTATCTGAGTAATCGGGTATGATGCTGAATAGGTCACTTACTCCACAGAGTGATACAAGAACCTTTCTTCTAATCCAGAGATATGTTCTAGAAGAATAACTGTTCCAACTTCCAACTAATACTGGAAGCCACGCCATGGGCTACAAGGACTATTCTTCTAATCCGGACATACGTCCTAGAAGAATAACTGTCCTGGACCATTTTCCGCTTGGAGAATGTCTGTCCACCAGCACACTGACTATCCATTTAGCTGGTAATTATTTCCAACACTACCGATAGTCTTCACGTCAATCAGAACAATGCCATTCAATAGAAGACAACTGTGTCTATCCATAGTCGTACACAACTACTATCCAGTGGTACACAACCACACCAAGTAGCACACGACTACTTAACTAATGACACATAGTCACAACTAGTGGAACGCATCCACCACAGTGGCATACAACTACTGTCCAGAGACATATAGTCTCCACAGTAATCATATCATCCGATATTAACCTGCATAACAATATCATGATACAAACTAAGTCATCTGGGCCATTCTTCCACTCACATCTGTGAGATCTGGAAGAGCATTTGCCCTCATAAAGTAAAACATCAACGATGGGATATTTGGACTATTCTTCTCAAGCATAGAAGAATAACTGTCCTTGATTTTTGAGCCTGGACCATTCCTCCGACACTAATCATAGTGCAACCTGGAGAGAATGAGTCTGCCCTAGGGAATGCCTGTCCTTGATTGCTGAACCTGGACCATTCACCTAATTTGGCCATTCCTTCAGCACTAATCATAGTGCAACCTGGAGAGAATGAGTTTGCTCTAGGGAATGAATGTCTGGACCATTTCCTAAGGAAATGACTGACTTGCACCAACCTCCAAAACAGACCATTCTTTGAAACTCTGAACTTCGAAAGAATGACTGCTTGGCGAGGCAGACCATTCTACTTGACCACTACTCAGAGTGACTGCCAAGAAGAATGATTGTTCTAGACCATTCCCCCACACTGGCCACAAGGGGAATCAGTGTCTATGGTACATCAACAATCTATCAAACCATTTTCATTATGAAAATGACTGTCCGATCTGGACCATTTTCCGAACTGGAAAATGCATGTCTGTCAGAAATCTCAAAACACTTTCCGAACTGGAAAGGAACTGCCCATCCTGGACCATTTTCCGAACTGGAAAATGACTGTCCATAAATCAATAACACATAAATGCTCCCTCCCAACCTAGGAGTAATCTCTTCCTTTTTCAATAAGGAAGTCGTCTCCATGAGCCCCAGCTTGTCTCTTAAGTATGCAAACTTTTCATCTTGGACAGAGGCTTTACCAAAATATCTGCTATCTGCTCATCTGTGGAGATATACTGGAGAATCACTTCTCTCCTTTGGACTTCATTACGAAGAATATAATGCTTGTACTTCGGTCTGTCATGGAATACTGGTTTTCTCTGAAGGCTTCACATAGCTCTGATCATTACAATATATATCATGGTCGAATTCAACATTTCTGTTCTCTGCTAGCTCATGACATCGTGGCAAGGCTCAAGCTGAAACATATCCAAGTAGCACCTCTTTTGTTATCATGAGAATTTGTCATCATCCCAGACTTCTTGAGTAACTATTCTGATACACTATCTCTGTCATAGAACGTTTTCACCATGCTTCTGCTGTATATGAGATATTCTGCATCAGGTTGTTTGAATCCATATAAGGTCTTCTTATATACATGGATTTCTTTCTGGTATAAGCTTCTTTCTCAATTTGCTTTATTGGGAAGAACAATCTTTTACATGTAAATTTCAATCCATGGATACTGCAAGAGGTATATCTGGTTTACTGGAACAAGCTGTCGTCATAGTCTTTTCCCTCCTTCTGGAAGAACCTCTAGTTTTGAATCTCGCAATGCTTCCATTCATAAGTCTTTTTCACATTTTATTACATACATTGTTCTTCATCACAACTTCCATTTCTTATGGTTGATTGCGTCTAGTGGGTTCAAAACAAGCTGGTAGTCTTATGATTTTCGGTATAATAACTGGTTGTTTTGTTTTTTCTTTCTTTCTTGGAATCTTCATGTTCTTCCTCATGTTGACTACCAAGAAGAATGATTGTCCTAGACCATTCCCCCACACTGGCCACAAGGGGAAGCGCTGTCTATGGTACATCAACAATCTATTAGACCATTTTCATTATGAAAATGACTGTCCGATCTGGACCATTTTCTGAACTGGAAAATGCATGTCCGTCAGAAATCTCAAACCACTTTCAGAACTGGAAAGGAACTGCCCATCCTGGACCATTTCCTGAACTGGAAAATGATTGTCCATGAATTAGTAACATATCAATGCTCCCTCCCAACCTAGGAGTAATCTCTTCCTTTTTCAATAAGGAAGTTGTCTCCACGAGCCCCAACTTGTCTCATAAGTATGCAAACTTTTCATCTTGGACAGAGGCTTTACCAAAATATCTGCTATCTGCTCATCTGTGGAGATATATTGGAGAATCACTTCTCTCCTTTGGACTTCATTACGGAGAATATAATGCTTGTACTTTGGTCTGTCATGGAATACTGGTTTTCTCTGAAGGCTTCACATAGCTCTGATCATTACAATATATATCATGGTCGAATTCAACATTTCTGTTCTCTGATAGCTCATGTCATCGTGGCAAGGCTCAAGCTGAAACATATCCAAGTAGCACCTCTTCTGTCAGCATGAGAATTTGTCATCATCCCAGACTTCTCGAGTAACTATTCTGATACACTATCTTTGTCATAGAACATTTTCACCATGCTTCTGTTGTATATGAGATATTCTGCATCAAGTTGTTTGAATCCATACAAGTTCTTCTTATATACATGGATCTCTTTTTGGTATAAGCTTCTTTCTCAATTTGCTTTATTGGGAAGAACAATCTTTTACATGTAAATTTCAATCCATGGATACCGCAAGAGGTATATCTGGTTTACTGGAACAAGCTGTCGTCATAGTCTTCTCCCTTCTTCTGGAAGAACCTCTAGTTTTGAATCTCGCAATGCTTCCATTCATAAGTCTTTTTCACATTTTCTTACATACACTATTCTTCATCACAACTTCCATTTCTTCTGGTTGATTGCTTCTAGTGGGTTCAAAACAAGCTGGTAGTCTTATGATTTTCGGTATAATAACTGGTTGTTTTGGTTTTTCTTTCTTTCTTGGAATCTTCATGTTCTTCCTCATGTTGACTGCCAAGCAGAATGATTGTCCTAGACCATTCCTCCACACTGGCCACAAGGGGAATTGCTGTCTATGGTACATCAACAATCTATCAGACCATTTTCATTATGAAAATGACTATTTGATCTGGACCATTTTCCGAACTGGAAAATGCATGTCCGTCAGAAATCTCAAACCACTTTCCGAACTGGAAAGGAACTGCCCATCCTGGACCATTTTCCGAACTGGAAAATGATTGTCCATAAATCAATAACATATCAATGCTTCCTCCCAACCTAGGAGTAATCTCTTCCTTTTTCAATAAGGAAGTCGTCTCCACGAGCCCCAACTTGTCTCATAAGTATGCAAACTTTTCATCTTGGACAGAGGCTTTACCAAAATATCTGCTATCTGCCCATCTGTGGACATATATTGGAGAATCACTTCTCTCCTTTGGACTTCATTACGGAGAATATAATGCTTGTACTTCGGTTTGTCATGGAATACTGGTTTTCTCTGAAGGCTTCACATAGCTCTGATCATTACAATATATATCATGGTCGAATTCAACATTTCTGTTCTCTGCTAGCTCATGACATAGTGGCAAGGCTCAAGCTGAAACATATCCAAGTAGCACCTCTTCTGTCATCATGAGAATTTGTCATCATCCCAGACTTCTCGAGTAACTATTTTGATACACTATTTCTGTCATAGAACGTTTTCACCATGCTTCTGAAGTATATGAGATATTCTACATCAAGTTGTTTGAATCCATACAAGGTCTTCTTATATACATGGATCTCTTTCTGGTATAAGCTTCTTTCTCAATTTGCTTAATTGGGAAGAACAGTCTTTTACATGTAAATTTCAATCCATGGATACCGCAAGAGGTATATTTGGTTTACTGGAACAAGTTGTCGTCATAGTCTTCTCCCTCCTTCTGGAAGAACCTCTAGTTTTGAATCTCGCAATGCTTCCATTCATAAGTCTTTTTCACATTTTCTTACATACACCGTTCTTCATCACAACTTCCATTTCTTCTGGTTGATTGCTTCTAGTGGGTTCAAAACAAGCTGGTAGTCTTATGATTTTCGGTATAATAACTGGTTGTTTTGGTTTTGCTTTCTTTCTTGGAATCTTCATGTTCTTCCTCATGTTCCTCTTTATAAATTCCATGCACAGAAGATTTCAACTTCTTCCTTTCATCATAGAGTCATGAATGTAGATAGACAACCAAGGATACTTAAAGGCTTCTTTTCGAAGAAGACTTGGAACTGAACACATGCTGCTTATCATGGCTGCTACCTTCAATGGAGACATGGACAGATACTTCATAATCCACAATGGATCATATCATTTAGGATTAGCTCCCTCCTAATCTTTGCTTCATGCATGAATGCATGCTCTTCTTCAGTAATCAGCTCCCTCCATCTAAGAGAGTCCAAATTCCCTTGTCGCTGAAGTCGAATAGGAATGTGAACCAGGTGACTATGCCTCCATCACTTTTATAGCTGAAAATAATATCCTATCCAGAAACACAAACGTGGATCTCTAAAATATTGAACCAGGTGGTGCACTTCCACTCTTGGTTAGAAGTGGGAAACACGTATAAATGCCAAATATCAACAGTGGTTGGGTTTATAACAGGCTGTTATTGGGATGTCTTTCTTCTTAACCTTGTTGATGCTATTTTCTCTTTACTTTCAGAAGCAGCACTAATTTTTTTTCCGTATATTTATGTGTATAATTAACTACAGAAATGTAGTGTAATGACTACACATTGACGCCAACCTTTTACTTGTCCTTTTTGATGTATGTTCAAAGTGTTTTATGCATCAAATCTGATTGGTAGAGATCATTTTTCAGGAATTCAACATTGAAAAGTTGCAGCTTGTAGAAGCCGAAAAGCGAAAAATCAGGCAGGAATATGAACGGAAGGAGAAACAGGTTGATGTTCGAAAGAAAATGTAATTTTCACATGTTCCTTTCTTCAAAGTTTTCATGTAGTTCTTTTCGTCATGTTTTTGTCATTTCCTGATCTAACATTACATGATGGAAGCTTTACTTTTTGTATGGTATTGAGTCCTATATTGTGTTCAAATTTATCTTATCCACAATTCAATGATGAAGATCAAGTTTTGAAGTTTCATATCTCCTTCTCTACTTAAGTTTAATTGCATGCATACTGTTTTTGCAGCATCTGTATGTTTTGAAACATTACAGTTCATGGTCAATGCTATTTGCAATCCCTATCTGTTACTTTTACCTTGGGGGTTGATATGAAATTTATTGTCTTTTTCATGTGCTTTTCAAGCTTTCCATGATATTGAATATGATGCTATGGAGGCTGGAAGTTATTTTATGTTCAAGTGATATAACAGTTGATTTCTTGGCCAGGAACAGGATTATATTTGTAATTTTGGGAGACTTTTTCTTTTTATCCAGAGTCATGGCAGAAGATATTATGATTCTCAATGTATGGTTCTATTAAGTTCACATTCAAAGCAGGTTTAAAACAAAGAAATATTTATGTATTGCTCTCTTTTATAATCATACCTAATGGCAGAGATAAAAGAATATCAGCATGGTTAAAAGCACACAAGGTTCTTTTAAAGACACAGAAAGTTGTAGGTTGAGAACCTGATAAGAGAACTCATTATTGAGTACCTTGTATATGTATTATGGAGACCTCTTGAATAGGACAAATGATTAAATCGTAGTTGAATCCTGCCCTATCATGGAATAGTATAGGTTGTAGCTGAAATACTGTAGAGAATCTATACTGTTTTAAGTGCTCTTAAGATGGATTGAAGCATGCAACTTCAAGGCAGTGGTTTTTCATTTATAAGTAACATGCATATGGAGACCCTTTGAAATGGACAAAGGATTAAATTGTAGTTGAAGTCTGCCTTATCTAGACCGTTTATCATGAAGTTGTACAATTTGTAGCTCAAATTTATCTAACAATCTGTAAGTACTCTACATCATGGAAATTATGATGCCCTTCCCATCATGACATGGTGTAGCTTGGTCGAAGCCTGAAGGTTTGATAACTTAGTTCCTTTATGTTGCAAATGCTGACTTTTCAGTGGGAAAGTCTTGGATCCCATCCACCGTTGCTAGCTATCTTGAATTTAGCCTTGCCAGACCAAGCGGGGGCCCCAACACCCCTTATTGGTCCCCTTTAGCTTAGTCATCTTTGGGAAACTGAGAACATTGAAGCAACTTGCCTGATTATTGAAAATCTTCTCTGAAATCAAGAGAGGCAAGAGCAAGGTCAGAGGAGCAGTGCAGAAAATGCAGAATGGATGGCACCCAAAAATTGTAGAAATTCAACAAATTTATTTTGAAATTGGAGGATCTTGTAGATGGGGTCTGCCACCTTGAGGCACACAACTTGATTTGTTGCTTCTTTAGACTCTAGCTAGGCCAATTGTCACTTTGGAAGTGGGTAGTTGTAAACTGGAGAATAAGGGGCAGAATTAATATCATCCTTTGTGTTGGGGTCTACTTCATAGCCGTCTTTAATGAAAATGGGTATAGAGAAGATTGTTGAAGGCTGACACTGCTTCTCTTACCAAGCAGGCCTGTATATTGTTGAGATTCATGAGAGTGAGAGAAACAAACTGAACCAACACAAACCCAGATTTTGCAACAAAGATAAAAATAAGACAGCACTAGAGCAACGCAAAACTTTAAGAAAAATCTGCCAAGAGGAGTGCAATCATAGAGAGAGAAAGAACCCTAGAACAAGTGCACTAGAGAGAGAAACAAATCCAAGCACAAGAGAGTGCAACACTTGATGATCCCTTTAGGCAAATCACTTTTATTAAGAATGAATGAATCACTTGAATGATGGAATACAAATGAGAGTTGGTATTTATACACAACTCCAGAGTGGGTGCTTTCTCCAATAAGGCTTTTGAGCTACATATACAAGGTCTGCCTTAGTCAAGCCTTTAATAATGATACAATAAAAGGTTTTATGCTGCCCAAAGTGAAAATTGCATCCCTATCTTAAACATCGCCCTTAATCTAAATAGTGGGCCATGAAGAGATGGCTGTTGGATATGTTTTGTATCCTTTGGAGGTAGACTTGGTCACATCCCGATGGGGGTTCGAGGGTGGAGCCTCGAATAATTTTTTTTGGTTCGTTATGTATTATTTCAGCCAATGGTTTCTGCCCATTGTAATATAATATTGCTTAAGGAATTATGGTTGTAATCTAATTGAGGTTAACAAAGTAGGGTTAATTGAAGCTGCAAAACACTTAAATATTTTTATGGTGAACAATTGAGTTAATACAATGAAATAGAGAGAGGTGTGGCTCCTAGTTAGGCTGGTTTTCTTCGTTAAGGGTTTTCAATTTAAATCTTGTGAATACTATGTGAATGTGCCATTGTTATTCTTATGTTTTAGATTTTGTTAATATTTGCTTTTCTTGCACAAGTTTATCAAACTCTTCAATGGCATTACACACATACCACCCTTAAGGCTGAACAAGGGCCATGTAGGGAAGACATTGCATATCACCCTCCTTGAATGCCATATCTCTCCCTCTAGTATCCAATGGGATCTTTGGCAACATTGACCATGGAGCAGAGTGTCAATAATGGACAAAGCTTCGATTCGGTGTGCATATCATTGACCTTGGTAAGAAGGGCCCATGGTGCAGGCTTTGGATGATGCTTTGATTCGCCTTTTGGAGCAAGAAAATTGACAACATTTAAAAGTGTGGATATGGCTCACTTGGGCATAGCCCTTGACCTATCTAGAGGAAGAGGAGCTAGATCAGATGGATTGGTCAAGAAGTCTTCTTCATCATTATTGAAATGTACATCTACTAGAAGAGTGTTGAAAGAAACATTTAGTATAGGAGAAGAGTCTTTGGCAACATTGACTATGCAACAAAGTGGTGGTGGTGGATGAAGCTTGAGTTCAACAAGCATATCATCAACCTAGGTGAGAAGGGTCAGTGGTGGAGGAGGCTTTTGATGATGCTTTGATTCTCTTTCTAGTGCAAGAAAATTGACAATGTCTAAAACTGTGGATGTGGCCCACTTGGGCATATCCCTTGACCTAGAAAGAGGAAAAAGAGCTGGATTAGATGGATCAATCAAGAAGTATTCAACTCATCTACTAGGGGAGTGCTGGAAGAAGCATTTAGTATAGAAGAGACTTCTGTAAGATTGGAGCTGGGTGAATAAAACATAAGGTCCTCCTTATCTTCATCTGTTTGTAGTCACTCTAGGAAGAGTGCTTGAGAAAACACTCATGTTTAAGAGGAGGACTAGAAATATAATGTGAAGGAGAAAGAGCCATTGAATCACATTGGGAATCATCTATAGGATCATTTGTAAGAGACAATGGGAAAGATCCTAATGGATAGTGAGTAGGAACTTCATCAAGGATAACATCTCTATGTTCAATCACCTTGTGAGTTGAATGTTCATATAGACTATATGCCTTAGAAACTTTGTTGTAGCCCACCAAAATGTAGTGATGTTTTTTAGGTTTTGGTTTGTTTTTCTTTTCACTAGGAATATGGGCCCATTCACTTGATCCACAATTCTTGAAATGGAAAATTGATGCTTTGTTTACATATCATTTCTCATAGGGGGGTCATACCTTGAACAACATGAGTAGGTGTTTGGTTGATGATATGGGCTACACAGGCAATTGCTCCCCTAGAATTCAAGCTTTGTTGGGTTGGAGTTAAGCATGCATCAAGCCATATCCATTATGGCTTTATTCTTCCATTCTTTCGTGGAGTGTAGTTAATAGTGCCCTGCCAAGAGAAATGTTTTGAAATCATTGTGGGTATATTTTCCTTCACTATTAGTCCCAATACACTTATCTTTTTTTGGCTTTGATCTTACACTAACGATTTGAATTCTTTGAATTTTCCAAAAGTTTCATCCTTGGGTTGAATGGTGTATATCCAAAGGAAGCAGGAAAAATCATCAATGAAGGTGAGGAAGTACGTAGCTTCCCCAAGAGAATGAGTTTCCATAGCCCCACAAATATCAATATGAATTGACTAAAGATGTCGAGAAGCTTGCCTTGCTTT
>ML780654.1:536334-547388 GCA_009831015.1 Picea engelmannii | reverse complement strand
GTCTGCTTCATGTCTCATATAATATGTTGCCTTCTGCAACCTTCACTATAGCTTTCTCAGGGTTATCACCTGTGACCTGAAACAAGGTCAACAAAACAACAAGCAAGAATAATATCCTTTTGATAATAATAGATAAAGAAATAACACAAATAATCATCACAGTAGCTCCTTTAGAGCTATCGTTCGTGGCTTGTCTGAAGCAACGATCAAAAGTAAGAGATACACTACGAAATGAGCTCAACACTCTTATAGTGTTGTGATCGAACATTCCTCCATGGCAACCTGGAACTAACACACGAGGTTTCTCCTAGAGGAGGTGTTAGTTGTATCAAGCAAATGATTACATTAAGTATTTACCTCTATATGCTCACATGCTACCAAGTATAATACTTTACAAAGACTGCTATCTCAACTATAGTGGTTACTTGTAAAGTGGTAGTCATCAATTTGTCATGTGTACCTTTGAATATTATCTATGATCTCAACTTTTAATCCATCTAATACCTTGACTCAGATTTTTATCAAAGGTTAGAATGATGGTCATAGCTACAACATGCAACACTGATCAAAATAATGTCATAACAAATAGATGCATATCAGAATAATCACACTTGGGTTGCATTATTCCTCTGAATGTGTTGGATCTTGAGATCCTTTTGGATCTATGGCAAGAGATCCCTTCTCCTGCAAATACCCCTTAAAGCTTAACCATTTAAACATGTGTGAGTACATACCTCTGATGACACTTGTAGGTAGAGGCACCATCTGGTAGCAGCGGTAATGATCACCAACTCTTAAGAACTTCAAGGGTGACTGCAACTGCAGCTGATATTGCAACTGCAACTGGTTCTGAGACTGCCACTGCAACTGCAACTTAGGGTTTTATGAGGAAACCCTAATTTTTCAAATTTCAAATTTTGAAATTTTGATCCATGGGATAGATGCATTGAGCTGAGGTGAGTAAGCTGGTGCAGTCAGATTTATGAAAATCCAACTTTTACCCCCTCAAACTTGACCAACGGATTTTTGGATTGGTGCTTCTGGTTTTTTGGTACTTCTGGTTTTCTAGTTTTCTGGTATCGGTGAAAACTAGGGTTTCACTTTCTGGGAGATCTACCCACTGAAAAGGTGTGCTGAAGGTGCCAAAGAACTCCTTGGGTTAGGGCGCACTTTTCTAGATAGTTTTGAGGCTGAAACTCTTCTTCAATAAAAAGCCCTAATTTGCTTGTACGACAACATTGACGTTTTTCTCTTTCTCTTGTGAAAGATGCTCTCTTCAACTTAGCTCTGATACCATGTTAAGGTTTAAGCTATTATTAAAGTTCTTTACATTTCACTAGATAACAATAACATAAGATAGGATCACTGAGAAATACACAATCACAAGAGACACATCATTTATCCTGGGAAACCCTCATGAGGGAGAAAACCCAGCAAAACTTCCTTATTATAGATAGCCAATACAATGCTAAGAGATGACTCAAACAAATACATAAAGTCCTCTCCCAAGAATGCGCCTCTCTCTCTCTCTTCTCCAACTGCAGCTTCGAAACTTGCTTCTCAATGAACAAGTGAGTGTGTGTCTAAATGAGGCGCGAGCCTCCTTATTTATACAACTCTGGCACGTGTGGACGGAGGTGTCTTTTCACTGGTAGGGCCGACTTCTTCTTCTGGGTGGTTATAACCACTTTTAATATATTCTGGGGCCGACTTCTTATTCTGCCTATTACAATTATGTTTTGACCAATCCGCAAAAGGGGATTTGGTCTTTTACATATTTGACATGATCAATCCGCAATAGGGGATTTATCTAATGAATAATGCAACAATAATAATTAGAATACACTTTGCAATTACATTATTTCAACAATGATCTTTAGTATAATAGAGACCAAAATCCAACGTACCCTTAAGGTATCTCATCATATGTTTTGCAGCAACAATGTGAACACGTCTGGGTTCTACCAGATACTGACTCAAGGCAAAACATATATCTAGCCTGGTATTCGTCAGATACATCACTGAACCAATAATCTGTCTGTACAGAGTAGCATCAACCAATTCTGACGAGGTATCTACCAAGAGCTTCAATTTCGTTTCCATGGGTGTGTACATGGATTTGCATTTCAACATGTCAAACCTCTTCATTTTAACTGCATACTTCCCTTGGTTAAGGAAGATCTTCTCTGTGCTTTGCCAAACTTCAAGACCTAAGAGATAAAGCATTTAGGTCTTCCATAAGACTCTGTGGCAAGCTTCTTCTGCAATATGTGATGAACTTTTCTTCATCTTGTCAAGGATACATCATCTACATGTAGTAGTAACATCACTGGCTCATCATTCATAACCTTGAGATAAAGGTTAGAATCAACTTTACTCTGGGTAAATCCCAAGCTCTTCAGGAAACTGTCAATTTTTTCCATATCAAACTCTAGGAGCTTGCTTCAACACGTACAGAGCTTCCTTTAACTGGCAAACATGAGTCTTTCTATCTTCAATCCTCAAATCAAAGATTCTCATTACATTGTACCTATCTGGTACACTTGCTCAGTTGCAACTCAATTTGCACAATCATGTGCTCGCTCTATGTGCTCTTTGCAAAGCACTATCTATCTCACTGCTTGAGAGTATGTCCTCTCCTCTTTCTGCACCTGTTCCGTCTGGAATTGGGACTTTGCACCTGCACCTGCTCTAGAGCTGAGAATGGTTGCTCCATTCTCATTGTGGCTACTGAAATCTGGGAGCAACTCCTCTACTCCATCACGGCAACAACTTCATCAGAAACTGAGAGTGGCTCAATAACTGATACTGAAGATAGCTCTTCTTCTTTTATGGAGGTAACACTATCTTTTATCATAGTCATGTCTCCATGACCCAACTGATGTACTGCACCAACTGCCACTCAATTTTTAAATATGGGGATTGCCCCCCCTGCATCTCATACTATATATGAATCATGGTTGTTCTGGTTGTCTTCATAAATGCTGGAACTATTTCTTCAATAAGTGTCTCGTCATAGTCTTCTCCCTTTTGCTGGGAGAATCCTCTAGGCACACATCAGGCTTTGTACATCTGCAATAGGTTTGATCTGTATAGATCAATGTTGGAAGTCAATACTGACTTATCTTCTAGTCTCACGGAAAAATCCATATCCTAGTCTTTCTGGCTGGCTTCCTTCTTTGTTATTGAAACAAGGGAATCTTCCCAAGAGATTTCATATCTCCTAGAAGTTTCTGAAGCTACGATATAAACTTCTCATGGCATTTGTCTCCCAGTCCTGGAAGTTGTCTCTTCATCTGATCCCTTCTGAGATCAGGCTTACTCTTGATTTCTTCTGAGTCTACAAGGACTTCATTATCTCTTACAGGGTATACCTGGTGTTGAATACCAAGTCTAAATACAGAGTCATGCTTCAAACGAGATTTGCTTCCCGTTCTAATGTTCGGTCATCTTTGGAGCCTTTTGCTCCTTTCAATCAATCTTCATATGAGATACTCTGAATCTCAAGAGATAGCTTCTTCTTCATCTTCTTTGGTACATGAGTGTATATGGTCATGTGCATAGTTTGCATCATGTCTCATATAATATGTTGCCTTCAACAACCTTCACTATAGCTTCCTCAGGGTTATTACCTATGACCCGAAACAAGGTCAACAAGCAAGAATAATACTCTTTTGATAATAGTAGATAAAACAATAGCACGAATAATCATCACAGTAGCTCCTTTAGAGCTATCACTTGTAACCTGTCTGAAGCAAAGATCAAAAGTGAGAAATACAATACGAAATGAGGTCAACACTCTTCTAGTCTTGTGATCAAACATTCCTCCATGGCAACCTGGAACTAACACAAGAGATTTCTCCTAGAGGAGATGTTAGTTTGTATCATGCAAATGATTACATTAAGCATTTATCTCAATATGCTCTCATGCTACCAGGTATAGTACTTTTCAAAGACTAGGTATCAACTTGTCATGTGCAGCTTTGAATCTTATCAACTTAATTAATCAAACCTGGAACCTGGAGCCTTGTCCTCAAGAATGAGTGTGTTGCTGCTTTTGTTCCAAGTCTCCTTCACTCAAGATGACAAGTGTTTTCTTCAACCTGTCTTTTGTACTAGGACAATATGCTATCTTGACAGATAGAGAATAAACTCTATGATCTCTACTTTAATCCATCTTTTACCTTGACTTAGATTTTGATCAAAGGTTAGTATGATGGTCATAGCTACAACATGCCACACTGATCAAAATAATGTCATAACAAATAGATGCATATCTGAATAATCACACCTGGGTTGCATAATTCCTTTGAATGTGTTGGATCTTGAGATCCTTCTGGATCTATGGAAAGAGATCCCTTCTCTTGCAAATACCCTTTAAAGCTTAACAATTTAAACATATGTGAGTACATACCTTTGATAGCATTGGCAGGTAGTGGCACCATCTGGTAGCAGTGGCAATGATCACCAACTCTTAAAAACTTCAAGGGTGACTACAACTGGTACTACGACTGATACTTCAACTAGTACTGCAACTGCAATTGATACTACAACTGCAACTTAGGGTTTTATGAGGAAACCCTAATTTTTCAAACTTCAAATTTTGAAATTATGATCCAGGGGATAGATGCGCTGAGCTGAGGTGAGTAAGCTGGTGTAGTCAGATTTCTGAAAATCCAAATTTTACCCCCTCAAACTTGACCAGTGGATTTCTGGATTGGTGCTTCTGGTACTTCTGGTACTTTGTGAAAACTAGGGTTTCACTTTCTGGGAGATCTACCCATCGAAAATGTGCGCTGAAGGTGCCAAAGAATTCCTTGGGTTAGGGCGCACTTTTCTAGATGGTTTTGAGGCTGAAAATCTTCTTCAATAAAAGCCTTAATTTTCATGTACGACAACAATGACGTTTTTCTTCTTCTTATGAAAGATGCTCTCTTCAACTTAGCTCTGATACCATGTTAAGGTTTAAGCTATTATTAGGTTTCTTTTCAATTTACTAGATAACCATAGCATAGATAGGATCACTGAGAAATACACAATCACAAGAGAGACATCATTTATCCTGGGAAACCCTCATGGGGGAGAAAACCCAACAAAAACTTCCTTAATATAGATAGCCAATACAATGCCAAGAGATAACTCAAAACAATACAGAAAGTCCTCTCCCAAGTATGCGCCTCTCTCTCTCTTCCTTCTCCAATTACAACTTCAAACTTGCACTCTGATGAACAAGTGAGTGAGTGAGCAAATGAGGCGTTGGCCTCTCTTATTTATACAATCTGGCAGGTGTGAACTGAGGTGTCTTTTCACTGGCAGGGCTGATTTTTCATTCTGGGTGGTTATAACCACTTTAATATATTCCGAGGGCCGACTTCTCATTGAGCCTATTACAATTAGGGTTTGACCAATCCGCAAAAGGGGATTTGGTCATTTACAATACCCGACATGATCAATCCACAAAAGGGGATTGATCTAATGAATAATACATCAATAATAAATAGAATACTCTTTGCAGTTACAATATTTCAACAATAACCTAGCCCTCTCCTCTCCTCATTGGGAACGTGAGGAGAGGAGGTAAGAAAGGAAGACCTGGTAAAGGCTAGAAGGTGAAGAAGGAAGATTCAATTTCTCCAAACTAGGGTAAGAAATACTCGAGTCATGTGAAGTGTTTCAAGTGCTACAAGATGGGCCACTATGCATCTCAATGTCTTGAGAAGAAGGCTAAAGCCAAGGAACAACAATAGAAACAATTTATAGGGAGTGTAGAAGCTTCAGTGAGAGTAGATGAGTTAGCATCCAAGCTTTAGACAATGTTCTCCATGATTTTGTGCCCTTCCACTAACATTGTTTCTGGTGTGGGGTGCTATGTGGATAGTGAATAATTCAAACAAATGTTCTTTAATAAAAATGCTTTTAGCAGTCTTCAAGAGAAGAATGCAGGAATATAGGTGAAGTTGGGTGATGATGCCACTTGCCTAGTTACTAGAGTGGGATTTGTCTCATTCCGCATGCCATCATGTGATGTTCTTGAGCTAGATGATGTCTTGTATGTTGCTTGTTTGACTAAGAATCTAGTTTCAGTTTCAACCATGACAGATCTTATGTGTTTGGCTATGTTTGATGATCAACAAGGCATTATCAAAGAACATGATCTTGATCTTGGATGAGTTTTGGGTAGATATGTGTGAGAGGTTGGCCTGTACATGTTGCTTATTGATCTGATTAAACATGGAGCTTTAGTGCATGGTAGTGACAACTTGTGTGAGCTTTGGCATAAGAGATTTGGTCACCTACATTATGGAGCATTACCTCTCTTGAAGCACATGGTGTAGGGATTATTGGACTTCATGAGCGAGAAGACAAGAGTGTACAAGGGTTGTGCACTCATCCAACATGTCAAGATTGCTTTATCAAGGAGTGGGCATAGATCAAGAGGGATTCTTGATCTGATCCTTTTGGAGGTATGTGGGTCGATGACTTCAACGTCACTGGTAGGGAACATTTATTATGTTTCTTTTATTGATGATTCCTCTAGAAAAAAATGGATTTACTTTTATGAAGACTAAGGATGAAGTATTTGTTAAGTTTCAAGAGTTTAAAGCTCTTGTGGAGAATGAAATAGGTAAGAAGACTAAGGTGTTGATTCAATGAAAAAATCAATTCAAGACTTGTTTAGATATGTCAAGGTTATCTTCCATCTGGATGATAAATAGGATCTTGCTAATATTCAAAGGGGGGGGGGTGATATGAATGAGGTGAAAAATCATAAAGACATCATGATAAGTAGTTTTCTAGCCAAACTTTTAAGCCTCATGTTGGGGAGGGATAAATAAATGGACAAAAAAAGAATATTTGAGATCAACATTGCAAGCTAGGTTTTAGCCCAAATTTTCAGCAAAAGATTATCTAGTAATGTTGAGTATTATGATTGAAAGTGCTCAAGGAAAGGACAATGGAGCTTTTTGTTGTTCTATGGACTTCAAAAAGATTTTGATACGATTCCTAGTCAAAAGATGTTGGAGAGGTTGGATAAATTGGATATACCTTTAGAATTAAGAGAATTGCAGGGATACTTTATGAAAAAGTCTTAGATGAACTAATTTTCCTTATACATAGAAATGAGAATTGAATAATGATATTGGGGAAAAGCATTGTTGCCATTTGCCCCAAATATCGTCAGAAACCTTTATTCATTAACTAGAAAATTGGATAAGATCGAAAGGTGGAGGTGGCACTCATCTATGCAAACAATGTGGTTTTTGATTGCTAAAGACAAACAAAATCTACATTTGTGAATGCTTGGGGTTTCAAGTGATTTTTTTTTAAACAATAACGATTAGATTTTGTATTAAAAAGAGTTTGGCTAAACCAAACGACGAGATAATACAAAAAGTTGAGATTGGTGGCAGCCCATTGAAAAAAAGAGACATAATGGAGTCCAAAACATTCTATTTGAGCCTAGTCTAATCTAGTTTATAAGTTCTTGGTAGGTGCACTGCCCAACAAACCGAGACAATAACAAAACTACCCTACAATACATATAAAAAAATAGGAAATATATAACTAATATTTTTTCCTAGGGAAGGGTAACAACAATTGATCCAACTTGGAGGTCCATGTCTTCTCTTGTTCCTTGCTTGTCTTCTTTTGGTTGGCATGGCAGCATGACTTCTTCCATTGGAACCTCCATGACATAAGAAAGGGTACCCATAACATCCACACTCCTTGAATGAACTCGCAAGGACGATTCCCTTGAAGTCATTGACGATTCCCTTGAAGTTTTGGCTTCTCAGGCCTTGATATATTGCTAGAGTCTCTGTCTCATTATTAGTTTCTGTCCCTAAACCCTAGGCAAATTTTGTTTCCTTTTGTCTGTTGGTTCATAAGTGACCCCTTGCACCCACCACCCCTAGGTTACCTTTAGAGGCTTCATAAAAAATTAAAATGAATTGATTCTGGATGCTCTCCATTGTTGGAATTTTGATTCACCAAGCCTAAGTTGCCACTTATAGGCCTAGGATGGTTTTCTTATCTGAAACTTTGGGATTGTTTGTGGTTGTGAGAGGAGATCCTTAACCTAGGCTTGCTTCTTGATTTCATAATTTATCATTGTGATCTTCCCTATTTCATTGGTCTTTATTGTTTCTCGTAGTAACCACCTAGCTTGGGTAGTGACGCTCCGAGGAAAAACACTTGATGAAAAATGGAATGATTACATGCAAGCGAATCTTCCAGGAGAGGTATTTTGGCATAGCAACACAAACTCGTTTTAGGATATTTTTATAGACCAAGTTGCCTAGATACATGACCTACCATGTCAAGAATACTTGTTTCCAATCTAGTGGAGGTGAGATTTCTTTTCTTAATTCCTCAAATATAATTACCCATACTTGTTGGGTGAATAGATAGTGTAGAAATGAATTTTTGGTCAACTCATTAGCAGACATCTAGACGAGCCTTTTATACCTTTCCTTTTTATATTCTCAATTGTAAATATCTTACCATGCACCATAGTTCAATAGAAAACTTGAACCTTTGGCAAGCAATCTCCTCCCCATATTCGCATTCAAATCTCTTATGGAGGGGGGAGATCTATAGATGCTAGAGCATGCACGTATCCTTGTTTGATCGAATAAGGCCCTCTAGAGGTTCCCCACCCTTGAGGGTCCTATATGTCCTTACCAATGGGTGCTACACCTCTAAGATGAAGAAGGAGAGATGCCATTTGACTTTGAATTTTATCTGGTGGGAGGAAGCATTTCCATGCTGCCCACCTTCCTTCTCTTGAAGACTCCCAAATAGAATGATCATGAAGGGTGCAAATCCCTTGAAATTCCAACCAAGCCTTGATTCTTGAACAAAAGGAGGGCAACCCAGATTTCTGTCTTCCCACGAATGAATGTTTGTGCCATTTCCAAGCACCCAAGACAGACGAACTTAAATAAGATGAGCTACTGTCTTTCAAAGATGCCAAATAGGGAACCCTTTAGTCTCCAAAAGATTGTCATCCAGACACCTAAGACAACCCCTCATTAAGTATATTTTATGGATGATTACCTTCCACCACTCATTTTGCCCCAAAACCAGACCCTAAAGGATTTTAGTGCCTAAAGCCAAATCCCATTAGTAAGAGGTCTCTTATTACCAGACCTCCTCTGTCTTGTTATCGCCTAAAAATGCAAGTCCATTTTGAATTTTCCGAGGCATTCTTTTCAACAACACTATACAAGGAGATGTGGGAGTTTGGGATGACTTATGGATTAGAGCTCATCTTGTTATCATGCATGGGAGTGATAGTGGTACCTTTTCTTTCCTTATTGCGTCGAGAGGCGCTCATGTAACATAACGCATTAAAATAATAATAAAAAATTAATAATAAAAAATTATATATATATATATATATATATATATATATATCTTATAATATTAATATATTAAAATTTATATATTTTTAATTTATTAATATATTTTATAATATTTTAATATTAATGTATTAAACCAGCATAGATCCATATTAACCCTGGATCTATTAAGTGTCGAGAGGGATCAAATCTCTCGAGGTGCAAACCTTTAACCTTTCCTCAAGTTTTGCACTCTAAAAAATGTTTTCACCTCGAGAGATTTGATCCCTCTCGACGCTTGATAGATCCGGGGTTAAGATGGATCTATGTTGGTCAAAGGATGCTTACATGTTTGGACTCTTGGAGGAGTGTTCTATTGCTGAGTTCAACTCATTGGAGGCACTATGACACATGTGGCAACATCTCATGCTTCTTGCACTTTGCTACATATTTTTATGCATTTTTCTCAAGTGAGGGTGCCTTTTGTTAGAATATGAAAGACGTGTGCTCGTTTTACCTTTGACAATACCCTTGTCACCCAACCATAGGCCGAAGCCACCTTGCGAGCACCTTAACCTTGACAAAGAATCACTCCGAAAGCAAACCCTAGGCTAGATAGCCAAACAAAGGGTAGAGCACCTTTCCCCAAGGATAGCGCATCAACAAAGGCTGATCAAATGTTCCAAACCCTAGCCAAGAGATAGTCCAAGCCAAAACGTAACTGCTAGCTGCAGCAGCTGCATCGACAACTCTCCTCAAACCTGCGCACAAGACTGAGCACTGTAGTGCGCACCAGTTGCTGCTCTGCAATTCTGAGACTGTCTGCCAGAATGAGAACTGGCCTCCTGTATTTATACTAATTCTGGCTAACTGCCTGGGCCAACTTCTCATTCTGGGTATCTGTCTGTTCAGTATATATTATTATTTTTGGCCGACTTCTTCTCTTGGAGGCTAATAACCTAATATAAATTATCTTCTTGAGCTGACAAGTCTTCTAGGGTTATTAGCCAACTCATTAGGGTTTCTTCTTGCTTTTCAGAGTATTCTATCTTTGTCAGGTTTACACGTGGAGGTAAATACCTCCCGCAACTACCATAATATCAACACTCCCTCCTAGCTAGGGAGGTATTACAGGTAATGGTCTTGAGCACAAAACATACCATTCACCCGGTAGCATCAACATAGTTGTATAGACTAGATCATGCATAGATCATGAGCACCATCATCATCATCAGTGTCATCGACTACATCATCTCTCGAAACCATACTCTATCTGAGTAATCAGACACGATGCTCACTCCACAGAGTGATACAAGAGTCATTCTTCTAATCTAGAACAGTAAATGTCCTGAACCATTTTCTGTCTGGAAAATCTCTGTTCATCATTCATCTGGCTGATAATTATTTCCAATAAACTGCTGATAGTCTTCAAGGCAATCAGAACAAAATAGAACACAACTGTGTTTATCCATAGTAGTACATAACTACAATCCAGTGGTACACTACCACACCAAGTAACATACAAGTACTTGATCAACAACGTATAGTCACGAACAGTGGAACACATCCACCACTGTAGTATACATCTACTGTCATATAGTCTTCATAACAATCATCTGATATCAACCTGCACAGAAACAATGTTATGATATAACCTGAATCATCTGGGCCAATCTTTCACTCACATCTGTGAGATCTGAAAGAATATCT